>SJYC01024664.1:0-34050 GCA_006408675.1 Madoqua kirkii | reverse complement strand
CGGCCTGCTCCCCGGCCGGCAGGGCCAGCTGCCTCTCCAGCTTCTGAGCCACCTTCTCCCGCTGCAGCTCCACCTCGTGGGCCGCCCAGAGCAGGTTCTGGGAGGGGATGGGGACCCGGGTGAGGACCCAGACCCGGGGGGCCCTCTCCTCGAGTCACAGAGCTGGCCCTCCCACCTCAGAACTGCACCCCCACCCTGGCCTCCCCGCAGCAGCCAAGGGGCTCGGAATTCTGAACCGCCCCCTGCACTGCCCTCTCTCTTCAAGGACGGTCTACTCTGCCCCAGTACATGGCGGGGCAGGGGCTGTCCGAGACCAGCGAAGACAGGGCAGTGGGGGCTGACCGCTGACCGACATGAGACTTCTTTCCGGGGTGACGAGAATGGTATAAAGCTGACTGCGAGGCTGCCCAACTCTGGAAATACCCTGCACCACTAACTGTGCCCTCTAAGTGGGCAAATCACAGCAGCCTGAAACTGAGATCTGATTCTTTAAAAAGAGAAAGACTATCTGATCTCTCCATTAGTAACAGCCTTAGTGTGCAGCCGGGTCCTCTCCCAGTTCAGCATGGGTTTGCTCCCAGAGACACCACTCCCCAGGTGAGGGTCACGACCCCCGCGCAACTGGTTAGGAATCCATCCCCTAGTAAACGACCTTGGCTGGCATTCACGAGCACCTGTGTCCACTAGTGACCTGTGTTTCTCTTGGGAAATCTGTGCCCCCAACGGCGGGGCTTCGTCCTCTTTGCTCGTAACATCAGTGCCTAACAGACACCTATGAGACAAACAGCGACTCTTGCCACCAGCTTCTCCGGTTGCTAAACTACCTTTGCCAACTTGCAAGGCTCATGCGGTCACGTGGTTTGTTGCTACCAGTTGAAGGCCTCTTGCATTTATGTCTGAAACATGCCACAGTCTCCTCGCCTCTGGGCCTTTGCAGATGCTGTTCCCTCTCTCTGGAACACCCTCATCCTCTCTTACCACAGCAAACTGCCCCCAGTCCCAGTGTTGATGCCCCCTCCTTCAGGAAGCCCTCCGATTCCCAAGGCTGGATCTGATGCTCCCTCCATGCCCCTCCATCCCAGCCCTGCCCACTGTGGGTCATCATGGTCCAGGAAGAGGTCTGTCTGCCCGACAGGACTGTGATCCCTGGGAGGACATGCTGACACACTAGGCAAGCGCCAGCCAAAGAGAGGCCTGGTGGGGTGGGCTGCCGGTGTACCTGGTGGTCCTCAAAGGTTGGGTTGTACGAGGCTCCCGCAGGTGTCACCTCCACGGCAGGCACCTGGGAGGGCTTGGTGTGCAGATGCTGTGGCCGCTGGAGGAAGACAAGACCAAGGCCAGGTGAGGTCCGCGAGTCCCACAGCTCAAGCTCCCGCAGGCACCAGTGCTGGGACCCCGGGCCTGGGAGGCGGCAGAGGCCTCACACAGCCCACAGCCTTCAAGCTGGGAGGGGCCTGCGGCATCTGAATGATGCAGAGAGGGACTGGCACCCCAGGTACGGCAACCCCAGGACAAGCAGGGGCTCTGCTTGCTTTTCCTGAGAAGAGCCCCTGTCGTCCAAGTGGGGGACACTTGCAAAATCGTGCGGCACAGTCACCAGGCCACCACTGCAATCGGCAGCTGGTTGGGCACAGGGCACAGCCAATGAGGGGCCGACAGACCCTCAGAGCAGGGCCTCCGGGAGCTTGCAACAATGGCATGGCTCCTGGCTCAGTTGAAACCCATCCATGGGTTTCTAACAGCCCCCGAGCACCAGCTCAGCTCTGAGCAGCACCCCCAGCCAAAGCCCCCGTGTCCCTGCTAACTGGCTCCCACCCCAGCGAAAGCCTGGGGGTCACCAGGCTGCCCCTCCCCAGCCCCCACTGCCTGCCAGGCTGGGTGCTTCTGCCCGAGGACTTCTCCTGGGTCACCCCCCATTCCCCTCCATGCCGGGGTGCCTGCCCTACCTCAACCCCACCTCCGCAGAGCGCCCCACAACACCACCGCTCTCCTGTGCAGGAGCACTTGAGATAAAGCTCACAGCCTGAGCTGGGCTCCCCGCCGCCTTCTCCTCCCCGCCAGCTAGCCCCATGGGCCTGCCCTCACCCAGAGGCTCTGCCCTTCCATCTTAAAGGCTCGCTCACTACCCCAGGGCTCCAACCCATTTGCAGCATCTTATTTCCCTGTGAAGGTTTCCCTCGTCTCCCTAAAAAATGTCCCACCACTCTGCTTCCTCCCTCGGAGGCAGCAGACTCGCGGCCCGGCTCCAGCCTGTGCATTCGTAGTCCTAGGATGCTCGGGCTCTAAGACGGCATCTCTATGATCCCATCCTCTGACCCCTAGCTCCGAGGACGCCCTGCTGATGAACTCACCTTCACGCCTTTCTTCTTGGTCTGCTCCAGGAAAAACTTAAAGGCTCGCTCACTACCCCAGGGCTCCAACCCATTTGCAGCATCTTATTTCCCTGTGAAGGTTTCCCTCGTCTCCCTAAAAAATGTCCCACCACTCTGCTTCCTCCCTCGGAGGCAGCAGACTCGCGGCCCGGCTCCAGCCTGTGCATTCGTAGTCCTAGGATGCTCGGGCTCTAAGACGGCATCTCTATGATCCCATCCTCTGACCCCTAGCTCCGAGGACGCCCTGCTGATGAACTCACCTTCACGCCTTTCTTCTTGGTCTGCTCCAGGAAAAACTCATCCTGGCCCTCCAAGGGCTGGTCCAGAGGGTCTGTGGAGGCAGCAAGGGGCGGCAATGGGACAACACCGTGGCCCCGAGGGGCTCCCTGCTACCCTTCCTCCCTTCAGAAAGATGGCACCGAAATACTATGTAAAGATAGCCAAGGAAGGACTGATTCTCAGACCCCAAAGGGCTTCCCAGACCCCACGGAAGAGAGCACGTGAACAGGGTGCAGAAAGCAGAAAAGACCCAAGGCCCAGGGACAGGCATCAGTCTGTTCCGGACAGCAGAGCAGGAACGAGAACAGGGAGCCACTTCCGCTGCACAACCCAAAGGCCTGGGCCTGGAGGCAAGGACACTCACTGCCTTTGGCCCAGAGGTCGTAGAAGGGCCGCTGGACGGTGTCCTGGGGCCCAGGCTTGGCTCTGGCCGCTGGGGGGTTGAGGAGCCGGGCCTGAGCCCTGCGCACCTCCCCGGGCAGCTTGCCCTGCTTCGCCAGCCTCTCCCATAGCTGCTCCTTCCGCTTGAGCTTCCTGGCGTTGGGAATCTGGTGGGCAAGGACGCTGGGTGGGGGAGAAGCGGCCCGGAGCGGTGGGTAAGTCGGTTCCTGCCCCTCAGCGCCTCCTCCCTCCTCGAGGCGCCTCCTCCCTGAGGCGTCTCCTCAGGCTCCTGCTACCCCTCACTCAGCAGCTTCAGAGCCCGCCTCCCGCATCTATCCCCCTGCTGAGCTCCAGACCCGACACCACCACGGCCTTGCGGGGCCTCACCCAGGAGGCCTCCAGGGAACTCACATGTTGCTTCAAAACCAACCTCGGCCTCCCTCCATCCCCCACCCAGGCCCCTTGCACTCCTTCAGGATCAGTCACCAAGCTCTGCCAGACCCTGCTCCCGACTGGGGCGCCCGCCCAGCCCTGCCCTCTGGCCCCAAAGCAGGTCTAGGCTCTTCTCTGCCTGCCCCAGCCTGGCCACAGCCTCATTGCCTCCAATGTGTCCTCCAAAGCCCCTAATCTGACCCTGTCTCCCCACCAGCACCCTTCACCTGTCACTCTCCTTCCCTACAATTCCTTCAGGGCCAGATGGTCTGGGGGTGGTCAGGGGAGACTCACTCTTTGGGAGCTGGGACCTTGGAGGTGTTCTCTAGGATGAGGTCGCTCCGGAGGGGCTTCTTGAGAAGCAGTGACCTCTTCTGGCTTTTGGTCCTCTTCTTGTTCAGTTCTGGGGGTGGCAGAGAGCAGAGTCCATACTTCAGGCCTCCTCACTACCCAAGAGGGACTTCCTGCCCTTCCCAACCCCTACCCCCAACACTGGAGCCATCAGACCTGCAGGCCCCAGGCTCCCACCTGAGCAGAGAGGCCCCCAAGGGCAGGGCCCAAGCTGTGGCCACCCACCACACCCATTTCCTGGGCTAGCTGGAGGCAGCCCTGTGCTGGGGACCGAGACCCACAGCCCTGCAGGCAAAGGGCTTCCTGAGGCAGCAGAGAAGTGGCTACAGAACCTTCAACACTAAAAAGAAAGAAGTGATGAGGTGACATGAGGCCCAGGGAGCTGGACTCAGGACGGACCTAAGACCACTGATTCTCAGCACGGGGCCATTTCCCGTCTTTACTTCTAAAGCATAGTAAGAACTCCAGGACAAAACATGCTGGGACAGAATCTGTATCCTTCCATTGGCTATGAAACCTGACAGAAGTGACTTTGCCCCTATGCGGCCAAAACAAGAATGTTTAATGCCTACCCTAGAGATCAGATATGATTACAACTGACCACTGAACAACACGGGTTTGAACTCATACCCGGACTTGCTTCAATACTAAATGCTACGAGAATCCCACAGATATAACACCAAGGATAGAGAGCTGACCATAAATTGTATGTGAATCTTCGACCATGTGGGAAGGTCAGTGCCCTGAACCCCTGTACTGCTCAAGAGTCTGTTGCCTTTCAAGATCCCAGAGCAGTGACCACCCCAAAAAGCACGCAATTGCTGCCATTGTTTTAAAAAAAAACTAAGACCGAATCTATAACTACCTCTTTGCCAAGGCAGCTCGCTGCCTGACCCTTCAGTTCACAGAACAAATCTCACTTCTGTAAAAACCGACCTCTTAATAACCCTGTCTTCCCTGTTCAAAGGCTCCATCCACCCACCAAAGAGGGTCCTTCATTTTCCTTAGACCAGATCCCCTGACTGATCTCATGAATGTTCATAAAGGGTACCCTTCTTTAACAGCAGCCGGGTGTTTTGCTTATTAAAGCTATTGGCTTTCCGATTAAAACGCATCTCTTGGCTTTTCTATCCTTTCCTTAAAGAAGGCTGCTTATTCTTTATCTTTCCACTTATGGAGAGTAAATCCTATCATTCACTGAAGCAAATCCTAACTTGCTTGTCCTCCGTTTGTTTTCGCAGGTCCCAACCCTGTATTTTGACAAGTTAAAGCAAGCAGGCCAAGACAAGTTTCTTACCAACTCATTCGAGTTGATCCTTTTGTTCTCATTAAAGCACACCTTAGTGACTAAAAAAAGGGCTGTTTCCTTGCAAGTCCTTACTTTGCTTTTCTGCAAATTAACGGAGACCTCTTAAGTTATGTCGTTGTCTGCTCATCAGGGCAGATTCCTACTGGCTTTTTCTCTAGGCACTGAGATCTCTCTGAGACTTCAGAAAGAAAAGGAGTTATTTAGGTCAGTCATTAGCTTGCTTTCTGCTCCTTTCAGGTCCTCTTGTTTATAGCAGAGACCCTTTTCTGATGGTGTTTGCCATCCAAGCCATGCCGTGTTTTTGAGGCCGAGGTGGCCTAGGTAACGACTAACCGCCATACACCGCCACTGAAACCCTTCCTCACCTTTATCCTTGAAGCCAGTGTCCACGAAGAAAAGTTTCTCATCGGGAGCCTCTGATATCAAGCCACTGGGAGATGGAAATGCAGAATGTCAGCCATAGATGGGAGGGGGCTGCGGAAGGAGCGGGTTTAACCTCTCAGGGGCAGGTTTTCTTACGATGGTCATTCAACCACGCACTAACCGCCTGGAGTCCCCTCCAGGCCAGGGTCCCTCCGTCCAATTTGCAGAATTTAACACCGAAAACGCACCAAACTACGGTGGGTCATTGGACGCACTGACATTAGGAAAACTACTCGCGGTTTACCTGGGAGTCTCCTATCTGGTAACCTGATCAAGTCTCCCAGCCTCTCGCCCAGAGTCCCCGGCCCACCTGCTGGGTTTCTTCGGCTGTGCCCCAACAGGCGCTCCCAGCCCCCCGGAACTAACCCAGGCACCACGGCCTCCCACCCCGCTACACAGAACCTGGTCCTGCTGCCGCGAGTCCGGCCCTACGCACCCGCTCGTGCGCTCCTGCAGCCGCACGTCCTCCAAGAACTGATCGACCTCCAGTCCCAGAGGCTCTTGAGCGAGCCGCCGCCAGCCTCGCTTCTTATTTCTTGGGCCTCGCCGCCGCCTCCTCAGTGCTGGATCCACTGACGTGGGCCGCAACCCCAAGAAGCCGGTATCCGTCTCGCTTTTCGAGCACTGCCCGCCACCACCACCATTACTTCCTGCCGCCATCTTGTTAAAGAAAGAACCAGGCTGCCGGCTCCCGGAAATCCGGTTTGGGGCATGCGCGCGCCGAAGTCCCTCCCCTTCTCGTAACGTACTTCCGCTGACCGCCATCTTGGTAAAGGATAAATGGCTCCTCCCTCTTCTACAGATTCGGGCCGGCCCGACTCTTAGGTTCCGGGTTGTAGCCCTAGGCGAAACACGTTTCCCGACAGTCTAGAAGTACTTTTTTAATCTGAGTATTTTTAATTTGCTGAATTTTTAAAAAAAAGTCTAGTTTAAACCCACTCCAGTGTTCTTGCCTGGAGAATCCCAGGCACGGGGGAGCCTGGTGGGCTGCCGTATATGGGGTCGCACAGAGTTGGACACGACTGAAGTGACTTAGCAGTTAGCAGTTTTCTTAAAAAAGTAAAGTTAGATGGGACGTCCCTGGCTGTCCAGTGGTTAAGACTCTGCGCTTCCACTGCGGGCTGTACTGGGGAACTTAAGATACTCCACATGCCTTACTGTGTAGCCGGAAAAAAAAAAACCTGTCAGGGCAGATTCGGCACAAGGCACATTCCAATCTCAGAACGTTTGACCTGCCAATGTTCCAATCCTAGAATCTTGGAAATTAAAGCGCTTTCGGAAGTCGAGGTTGGAGTTATGTATGCATGCCGTACGCCAAATGTTAGCAACATAAAATATTAGAACCCTAGAAGCGCAGGCTCAGAATACTGAGCCTCGTAGGTTAGTCTGGAGATTAAACAAGGTAATATATACAAAGTCCTTAAGATGGAGCTAAACGTTAGCTATTGTTACTGCGTTGCCCCTTGAGACTTCATCTTATAACAAATCTAGTCTGTTTACAAATAAGGAAGGAAGCTCAGAGGCCCTGCGGCCCTGGCAAGCATCCATAGGGATCCAGAGCCTCATAAACGCACAGAGAGGGAAAATGCCACTCGGGGATTCACAGTGCAGAATTCGGCATGGGAAAGGTGACGGGGCCCCGGGTTGTGGCCCTGGAGACCCGCTTACCCATCACCTGGGACTGGGCCGAGGGAGGGGTTCGGGGGGAGGAAGGGCAGTGTGAGAAGTGGGGGGGGTGTGGTCACCGACTCCCCAGCCTAGCTCTCGAGCGTCCACCAGGGGGCGCCAGGAGCCGAGCTACTGGGCGCGCGTGGGCGGGGAAGGCGCGAGGACAGCGTGTCCCCGGGCGCCGTGGGTGTGGCCTGGGTGTGAGTTCGCGGAACCAGAAGCTGGGTCCGCTGAGTTGCGGAGGCCAGAGACCCCCGGGTGCGAGCCAGCGCGTGCGCGCACTTCGTGTTCCTGATGGGCAGCATCACTGCCTCTCCTCCGGGAGCCCGCTGGTGTTACATGTCAAGCTGCGTACCCAGGTTGTGTGGGTGGACGTTGGAGGAGAGGGAGGAGGGCAGCGGTGTACACACACGCACACACACACACACACACACACACACACACACACACAACCCTACGCCGCAGGGCTTGGTTCCCAGGCTCCCACGGCAGGAGGTAGGAGGGAGGGATGTCCCAGAGGGAGGGCCCCAGAGTAACTTTTCTACGGAAAATATGTCGGTCTGGCCCCCAGCCCAGGCCTGAGTCATCAGGCTCCCGATGCATTGAGTCATGGCCTCCACCTCCGCCCCTGAGAGCTTGGAGGGACCCCCCCGCCCCCCACTCCCCGCCGTGAAGTCCTGCCCAGGGTCGTCCTTCCTCAGGGGGTTTGGGCGGAGAGCGATCCCTGCCCTTATCCCATCCCAAGACAGCCAGACTCGCACTGGGAAAGAAGCCTTGGCTTTATTTGCACTCTGGGAACGCTATTCCGTTCACAGTCCCCTCCGGGGCACGGGGTGAGGGGTAATGGGCATGGAAATCCCAGAGAGCTCCCTGGAGGGGGTTGTCATCCCCATCTATTTCGCTCTTCCCCCCATCTTTTCCGTGGGCTCCCCCACCAGGGTCAAGCACTAATGTGTGGTGAAGGCAGGGAAAGGTGTGTGCAGTGGGGGTGAGAGTTCCTTTTAGGGGAGGGGAGGGAGGGCGTAGCACCAAGAACCCCTCCCCCCACGACGTCCCTTTAAAGGGGACTAAAATGACGTCCTGGGGCTTTCCTAGCTGGCAGGGGCTCCACTTAAATACGGACGGTGGGCGGAGAGGCCGTGCTCCCCCGCCGTCTAAAATGCAGATCATCAGTTGTGGGGAGCCTGGGGGTGGGGCGGGTAGCAGGCCAGGCTTTCAGTCCAGAGCAGGTGAGCAGTGGAGGACAGACCTCAGAGTGTGCGCGGGTCTGGGAGAGCAGGCGTGGAAGGGGCTTTTCGTCCACCGAGGATCCTTAGTCAAGAAAGGGGTGTGGCCGGAGCTAGGGGGCGGGGCTAAGAGGGGTCCCGCGGAGGGAGGAGGAGGTTGCATCTCCCAGCTCTGAGCCCCCGGTGGTCCCTCGGCATGAGGACCCGATTGGGTGGAGGGCCTTGGCCTGATGGGCAAGAGGAAGTGGGGAGATGGGGGCCCTGTGTTAGTCATTTCAACCAAGCGGCGGCTCACTTATGGGGACAGGCGAGGGGTCTCGCTCAGAACCAGGGATCAGACTGGTTGGGGCTGGGTGTGTGTCTGAGTGTGAGTGACCCTTGGGCGTGCTCTCTCCTGAGAATGTCAGCTCCATGAGAGCAGCAGATAAATGTGTCTGTTTCACTCCCCAGTGTCTAGAAGGAGCCCTGAACGTAGAAGGTGCTCAATAAATACGTGAATGAATGAGGCACGGACGGGTGCTTCTGTGTGTTAGTGTCGGAATGATGTGCTAAGTGTAACGTGAGGGTAGAGGCGTGGAGGGTGGGCAGAGAAGTCTTGCCCCTCCCCAAGTCCCCACTCTTTGACGGTGGGAGGCCGGGGCAGAGGTCCCCCATCCTTACAGCTGGGAGAGTGGGCAGGGAGCGCGGTTGTGGGCTGGGTTGGAGATGTGTGTGCAGCCATCCGAGCTGGGGAGCCACAGCAGGGTGAGAGGGAGGGAGGACGGGCAGTTGAGGGTGGGGCAAGGGGCTGGCTCACTCAGCCGAGCCCTTGTGGCGCCGCTTGGAGGGTGGCACCAGGCGGCGGGGCAGGTTGGTGGGCAGCCCGTGGCCCTCGAGCTTGGCCTCGATGAGGTGGCTGGCCAGGGCGAACTCCTCATCATCCAGCATGCCGTCGCGGTCGACATCACTCAGCTTCCAGATTCGGCCCAGCACGGAGTTGGGGAGCTTGGTGCCCACCATCCAGGTCTTGGCCTTGGTGCCGCTCAGCTTGCCGTCGGCCGGCGCCAGGTTGTAGAAGATCTCGTCGTACTTGGACTTGTCCTTGGTCACCACCCACTCTGCGTCGTCATCCGAGCCCTCCTCGCCATCCTCCAGGGCCTCGTCGGGCCCACGCTCCACGAAGGGACCCATGTGGGTGCCCTCGAAAGCGCCCCCCTGCACACCCACATCTGTGCTCTCCAGCTCCTCCTGCCGGAGCAGAGGCATGAGCTTGGCAATGTCATGGGTAAGCATCTCATCCAGGGCCTCCAGCAGCTTCGGCTTCAACGAGTGGAACTTGGTGAAGTCGTGAGCCATCAGCAGCTCCTGGTTGCAGGGAGGTTGGGTGGGGGGGCAGACAAAGAAGTCAGGAGGCACCATCCCCAGGAATGTGTGGTGAAGGCAGGGAAAGGTGTGTGCAGTGGGGGTGAGAGTTCCTTTTAGGGGAGGGGAGGGAGGGCGTAGCACCAAGAACCCCTCCCCCCACGACGTCCCTTTAAAGGGGACTAAAATGACGTCCTGGGGCTTTCCTAGCTGGCAGGGGCTCCACTTAAATACGGACGGTGGGCGGAGAGGCCGTGCTCCCCCGCCGTCTAAAATGCAGATCATCAGTTGTGGGGAGCCTGGGGGTGGGGCGGGTAGCAGGCCAGGCTTTCAGTCCAGAGCAGGTGAGCAGTGGAGGACAGACCTCAGAGTGTGCGCGGGTCTGGGAGAGCAGGCGTGGAAGGGGCTTTTCGTCCACCGAGGATCCTTAGTCAAGAAAGGGGTGTGGCCGGAGCTGGGGGGCGGGGCTAAGAGGGGTCCCGCGGAGGGAGGAGGAGGTTGCATCTCCCAGCTCTGAGCCCCCGGTGGTCCCTCGGCATGAGGACCCGATTGGGTGGAGGGGCCTTGGCCTGATGGGCAAGAGGAAGTGGGGAGATGGGGGCCCTGTGTTAGTCATTTCAACCAAGCGGCGGCTCACTTATGGGGACAGGCGAGGGGTCTCGCTCAGAACCAGGGATCAGACTGGTTGGGGCTGGGTGTGTGTCTGAGTGTGAGTGACCCTTGGGCGTGCTCTCTCCTGAGAATGTCAGCTCCATGAGAGCAGCAGATAAATGTGTCTGTTTCACTCCCCAGTGTCTAGAAGGAGCCCTGAACGTAGAAGGTGCTCAATAAATACGTGAATGAATGAGGCACGGACGGGTGCTTCTGTGTGTTAGTGTCGGAATGATGTGCTAAGTGTAACGTGAGGGTAGAGGCGTGGAGGGTGGGCAGAGAAGTCTTGCCCCTCCCCAAGTCCCCACTCTTTGACGGTGGGAGGCCGGGGCAGAGGTCCCCCATCCTTACAGCTGGGAGAGTGGGCAGGGAGCGCGGTTGTGGGCTGGGTTGGAGATGTGTGTGCAGCCATCCGAGCTGGGGAGCCACAGCAGGGTGAGAGGGAGGGAGGACGGGCAGTTGAGGGTGGGGCAAGGGGCTGGCTCACTCAGCCGAGCCCTTGTGGCGCCGCTTGGAGGGTGGCACCAGGCGGCGGGGCAGGTTGGTGGGCAGCCCGTGGCCCTCGAGCTTGGCCTCGATGAGGTGGCTGGCCAGGGCGAACTCCTCATCATCCAGCATGCCGTCGCGGTCGACATCACTCAGCTTCCAGATTCGGCCCAGCACGGAGTTGGGGAGCTTGGTGCCCACCATCCAGGTCTTGGCCTTGGTGCCGCTCAGCTTGCCGTCGGCCGGCGCCAGGTTGTAGAAGATCTCGTCGTACTTGGACTTGTCCTTGGTCACCACCCACTCTGCGTCGTCATCCGAGCCCTCCTCGCCATCCTCCAGGGCCTCGTCGGGCCCACGCTCCACGAAGGGACCCATGTGGGTGCCCTCGAAAGCGCCCCCCTGCACACCCACATCTGTGCTCTCCAGCTCCTCCTGCCGGAGCAGAGGCATGAGCTTGGCAATGTCATGGGTAAGCATCTCATCCAGGGCCTCCAGCAGCTTCGGCTTCAACGAGTGGAACTTGGTGAAGTCGTGAGCCATCAGCAGCTCCTGGTTGCAGGGAGGTTGGGTGGGGGGGCAGACAAAGAAGTCAGGAGGCACCATCCCCAGGACCCCAGCCCCATGCTGGCTCCAGGACACTTGACTAGCTCTTGATGGAGACGGGCAGAAGTATCTGATTATGGAGGAACACCCCAGTTCACCTGGGTACCCACCACTCAGTACAGACTTGGCAGCAAGCTCCCACTGCCCCGTGACTCACTGGACGGGAGGGAGAACAGGGACCTCTGAGTCAGAGCAGCAGCCGTCTGCCCGCCAGGGGAGGAGGGTTTCAACATGGTGACGTGAGCTTTACCAGAGCGCAGCCCTGAGCCCTGCCCTCCCACTAGGCACCCCAGCGCCCTGTCAGCACCCCCCGACCATCACGCAAGTTAAGAAAATGCAATTCCTGCCACCCGGCTGGCTGTTACCCCACCACACAGAAAGGGCTAAGCGGCTTGCTCCCTATTTGGTGGTTTGGTTTGGGATGGACAAGTCATCAGGAGATCCTGGGACTGCCCCCACCACCCCACCCCACCCCCAGATCCTGGCCCCAGGCAAGAAGTCATCTGGTGCAAGAGCTGAGCAGCTGCTGGGCGGAGGCTGTGGTCTCCCTGCTTCTCACTTGCGCTGTTGCTAAGCCAGTTGCACCAGGATAGTCACTGCAAAGACTAATCCACATTCTGGCGCCACGTTAAATTTCCACAGCCAAAGCGTAAAGATCATAAGACCATAAAGAGACAAGGGTTTGGGGGCTTCCCTGGTGGGCTCAGTGGTAAAGAATCTGTCTGCCAACGCCGGAGTCACAGGTTTGATTCCTGATCTGAGATGATCCCACATGCCTCGGAGCACCTAAGCCCGAGTGCCATGCTATCGAGCCTGTGCTCTAGAGCCTGAGAGCCGCAAGTACTGAGCCCAGGTGCAGCAACTGCTGAAGGCAACACGCCCCAGAGCCTGTGCCCCGAAACAAGAGACGCCACCGCAGTGAGGAGCCCGCTCGCCACCACCAGAGAAACGCCTGAGCAGCAAGGAAGACCCAGCCTGGCCCGAAAAAAAAATCAGACCAACAAAACAGTGACAGGGGTGTGATGGTTGTGAGTGAGGAGGACTCCAAGGCCAGACTGCCCAGGTTCCAACCCAGCTGTCGCTTGGGAGCTGTGCACCCTCAGGAAAGTGACTTGACCTCTCTGGTTTCCCTGTCAGTTCTCAGATTTGTAAAACAGGTTGAGAACTAGCACTCCCCTCACTGGGAGGTGGCAAAGGCTAAATGAATTCATCTGGATCAAGTGCTCAGTAAACGTCAGCGTAATCTTCACAGCTGCTCTTTATCAAGTCCAGCGGCTCTCAGCCAGGGATGGTGGGATCCCCCAGGGGACAGTGGGCACTATCTGGAGATGTTTTTGATTGTCATAATTCGGGAGTGCTACTGACATCTAGTGAGTAGAGCCCAGGGATGCTGCTAAACACAGGGGGCTGCAATGCACAAGACAGCCCCCTTCAGTGAAGAATTATGGAGTCCCAAATGTCAGTAGCTCAGAGGTTGAGAAACCTTGATCCAGCCCCAGCTCAGTGCTAGATACTGCCCTAAGGAAGTCACTAACACCAGTCAATTCAGCATTCAGGGTAGATACAATCAGGATGATGCCCATTTTCCAGGTGAAGACACTGAGGCTCAGGAAAGGTGAGTGGCTTGCACAGGTTCACAGAGCTAGTCAGTGGCCAAGAGGAATTTCACTGTACTATAATTCCTCAGTCTTGGAGTAGAAACATCACAGACCCAAAGGTCACAGGCTTTGAGTATCCCCCAACACAGCCTCAGAGCAGAGCCTGGGCAGGGGGCTAGTCCTCACCTCCATGCCTGAGCTCGGACCTCTGTCCCCATGTCCACCGGTTGCTCCTACCCCAGCCCACCTCCAGCGGCTCTTCATCTACCCCAGGCTGCCACCCCCAGACCCATGTCACTTGTTAGTCCTAGGCCTGAACATGGGAGGAGCCTTCAGTGATCCCCCAATATCCATCTTCCCTTCCTCCTCAGTATAGAATCCCCGAATGTTACCTAGGCACCTAGAGGCAAACTACACTTCCTAGCTTCCCTTGCAGCACTGTGGCCATATGACTACGTTCTGGCCAACCGGAAGTCAGCACAAGTTGCACTTGCAACTACAGAATTACCCTGTTCAATATAGTAGCCACATATGGTTATTTAAATATTAAAACCTAAAATTTCAGATTTAATGTGGCTAGTGCCTACTACATTGAACAGCACAGCATAGAACATTTCCATCATCATAGCAGTATTGGACGGCACTCCTCTAAAAAGTGTTCTTAGAGAGCTTGTACCATTAACTCCCCCTCCCCCACTTCTTGCTAGCTGGAATGCAGACACAATGGCTGGAGTTTCTACAGCCATTTTGTACCATGAGGAGTTCTTGGGCCTGGAGGCCAGGCATGGACAGAAGAGAACTAGTTCTATAAAACACAAAACCAGCCCTGGACCATCTTCCAGGATATTTATGAAGGAGAGAAATAAACCTCTATCCTAATTAGGCCACCATTACTTTGGGTTTTCTCTTCACTCCCTTATCCTAACTCATACAACCACGCTCTCAGGGAACCATTTGTGGGAGGTGCTTTCAGGAACCTGCCATCCATCCCTCTGGTTTTCGAGGCCCTATCCTCAGGCTACAGAAGCTGACCTTGCCATCACCCCTTGCCCCTCCCTCCTGGGCGTCCACCCACCTGCATCTTCTGGCAGTCCGGGAAGTCGCCGGGGGATATGTGATGTTCCAGCTGAATCTTGGCGAAGATGACGGGCAGCTTGAGGATCAGCTGCTTCTTCTTGTTCTCCTTCCCAAACACGGAGGGCATCTCCTTCTTCAGGTAGCTGATGATGTAGGCGTGAACCTGTAGGGAGGTGAGTTCTTGCCTGAGCCTGCCTCTGCCACCTGGGAGGCTCCTTAAAACATGGGCTGGCTGGAGTTTCTGAGCCACCAGGTCCAGCGTGGGGCCTGAGAGTGTGAATTTCTAACAGTTACAGGTGAGCTGCTACTGCTGTGGGTACCGGGGCTCTCCTCTCTCCTCTAGGTCATCTCAGCCCTCCCGTGGCTTCAACATCCCTCCACGTCCACTGCCAAGTCGACATACCAGCCTAGGCCTCTCCCTGGAGCTCGACTCAGAGCCGATTGCCTTGTCAACATTCCTGGACAGCTCCATCTCAGGGACGCCCGCGGTGGAATTCAGGCCCCGCCGGGCCGGGTCACCCTCAGCTGTGCCCATCTCTGGAGGCAAATGGCACCCACCCCCCACCTCTGCCTGCCCAGTGGAGCCCAGAGATCTGGAAATTACTCCTGATTTGATCCTCCCTCCTCATTGGTCACATCCATTTCATCAGTAGTCCTTTGAACTCCTTTGAACTCTCTCCCACTTTTCCATTTCTCTCCACCTCACCATCTCTTGCCTGGTGGGGGACACACCTGTCACCCCACTGGACTCCTGGCTCACCCTCTGGCCCCTTCAATCCTTTCCCCATGAAGCAGCAGCTGGAGTTTGTTGTTTTTTTTTTTTTAAGAACAAGTGCCAGACCATGAGACACTGCTCCCAAGTTTCAATTTGCTTCTTATCCAAGTGCAAAATTCCTCCCACAGCCTCCAAGGCCTTATGGCAGCAATTCTCCAAGTGTGGTCCAGGGAATCCCCAGAGGGTCCCCAGGACTCTTTAAGGGGGTTTCACACTCAAAACTACTTTCACAAGAATGCTGAGGTGCTATTTGTCTTTTTTACCTTCATTCCCTCCTGAGTGAATTGTGGAATTTTTAAAGGCTAAAAGGCACTGCAACTAACTGAATGTAGAAACAGATGTTCGAATCCAGATGTCACCTTTGAAGCCAGACATTAAAGAGATTTGCAAACATGCAAAACAGGGCCACTGTCCTCTCTAAGTTGTTTTTTGGAGGGGTTTGGAAAACAGTTAATTTTCAGAAAACATCTGTTTTGTGTTTGTGTGTTTCGTCGCTCAGTCATGTCCGACTCTGCAACCCCATGGGCTGTAGCCCACCAGGCTCCTCTGTCCGTGGGATTCTCCAGGCAAGAATACCGGAGTGGGTTGCCATTTCCTTCTACAGGGGATCTTCCTGACCCAGAGAACAAACCCAGGTCTCCTGCATTGCAGGCAGATTCTTTATCATCTGAGCCACCAGGGAAGCCCAAAACATTTGTTACTTAGGTTAACAGGCAATAGGTTTTTCTTGCTATTTTAAATGATTTGATAAGACTATCAATATCTGTTAATATACATTGGCATGATCAACAATGTACTGATAACATTTATAATACATTGTTGTCTGCTATTAAGTATGTAAGTATTGTTTGGGAATCCCCGGTGGTCCAGTGGTTAGGACTCTACACTTTCACTGCCAAGGGCTCAGGTTCAATCCCTGGTCAGGGAAATAAGATCCTACAAGCCTCATGGTGAGGCTGATATAAGTATTGTTGCTTAATTAATATTATGAGAGAAAGTGAAACGTTTCTTAGTTTTAAATTTTTCCTTTTGGGGCTGCGCTACGAGGCTTGTGGGATCTTAACCAGGGACTGAACTCGGGCCATGGCAGTGAAAGCCCCAAGTGTTAACTTCTGGACCACCAGGGAACTACCTCAGTTTCCTAATACGGTTAATATAGAAAGATCTAATCTCTGTATATACAAACTCTTTGGGGTCTTCAATAATGTTTAAGAGTGTAATGAGGTCCTGAGATGGAAAGGTTTGAGAAGCACTGCTCGACATGCCTTGCCCCCTGCCCCTATCTGCTCAAGCTTCCTCAACAGCCTTCCTTTAAAAAAAAAAAAAAAAATCAGCCTGCAAAACTCTCCTACATCAAGGCCTTTGCACATGCTACCCTCTGCCTGGAATTCCGCCCTGGTCTTCCAACAACTGAGTCCTTCAGCTTCCTTTTTCTTTTTTGGCTGCACCAGGCTACATGTGGATCTTAATTCTTAGTTCCCCAACCAGGGATTGAGGTTGTGGCCCCTGCACTGGAAGGCAGAGGCTTAACAGCCAGGCCACCAGGGAAACCCCACCCTTCAGCTTCCTTCTGATGTCACCTCCTCACACAGAGGTGGGAAGCAGGTGCCCCAACCACCACCATCCAATTTCTCTCTATCTTTACTTTCATTGTTTCATCCACAACACTTATCGCAAACCGTCATTATTATTCTGTGTCCTTTCATCCGAATGTGCGCTCCAGGAGAGCTGGGACCTTTTCTGTCTCCTCTGTCCCCAGCACTGGCACAGTGTGCAGAGAAAAGACTCAAGAAATATTTGGGAAGTAAACCAGTGAACTTGAGAACCTTTGAGCCACAATCTCGTATATTATCAAAAAGTAAACAAGGAGAGAAAACGAGCATTCATATGTCCTGTGTTTAAACGTGCTGTGCTTAGTCGCTCAGTTGTGTCCGACTCTGCAACCCCATGAACTATAGCCCGCTGGGCTCCCCTGTCCATGGGATTCTCCAGGCAAGAATACTGGAGTGGGTTGCCATGCCTTCCTCCGGGGGATCTTCCTGACCCAGGGATGGAACCCAGGTCTCCCACATTGCAGTCAGATTCTTTGGCATCTGAGCCACCAGGGAAGCTCTATTTTTAAATAGGAAGCTCAATAATTAAATGGATATGCTTAAGTAACAATAGAATGTTTCTGGAAAAAGATAGAAGAAACTATTCCTGTCTGCGGGAAAGAGAACCTGAGGGCTGTCGGGGTCAGGGGTGGGAGGGGGCACCTTTGACAGTACGTGAGTGCTTTCCCATGAGATGGTCTTAAATGTTCAATTAAAAACATTCATTAAAAATTCCTTTTAGTGAGTCATAGGTTTAGAATGCTAAACATTCTGGTGACACCTTGGCTGGCTTTGAATCCTCATATTCTTTCATCTCCACCATGCTGTCTCCTCCAGCCACCCTGGGCTCCATATTCAAGCATGTCCTGGTTTCAGGGCCTTTGCACTTGCCGTTCCCTCTGCCTGGGTACAGTTTCCCCCATATCTCCACTCTGCTCACCCCTTCCCCTCCTTTAGTTCTCTACTCAAGAATCACCTCCTCCAGGAGACCCTCCTTGATGACCCTAGTCCCTTAAATAGACAGCAGTCTCTCTGCTTCATGTTTCTTTATAATCCTTATCACATTCAGTGTATCAGAGCTGAATTTGTTTAATACTCACTTCCCCGTTAAAAAGCAATTCTGCAAGAAAAGAAACCATCTGCTTTTGTTTCCTGGGGCATCCCCAAGGGTTTAGAACAGTACAGGAGCCCAGTGTCGGCGCTCAGTCACTGTGGAATGAAAGCTACTGAGCTGCCTCAGAGAGCTCTGTAGGAAGGCTCAGGGCATCCTGGCCTCTTTAGAATTAGACCCTCCCAAGACCATGCCCATCAAGGGTCTTGGCCTGTGTTCAAGCGTCACGCAGCCCATGGAAATCGCTCCTTCTAACAGCAGCTGTCGCTTCAAGCAAAGGGCAGAGCCAGAGGTTCACCCACATCCTAGGTCGCTCCAGACAGGGAAACTGAGGCATAGAGGGATAGTTGCCAAGAGTGAGGAGACGCCTTGTACTGTTGGGGGAAAGCATGTGGGGAGGTGAATGGTGCGGGCTGTTGTTTGATGGCTGGACCAGGTGTGGCAGAATCCCACGTGGGGGATGAGCGGGTGACACAGGGCAGGGGAAGGGCACCGAGGCTTGGTCACAGTAGACCCCGTATCTTGAGGGGCACTGGGGAGCCACAGAGAAGCTGCAGGAGCAGGGGGTAAGGCGTGGGTGCCAAGAGGAGGCCTGAGGGGACCAATCGGGGCAGGGGTGTGGCCAGGCGGGCGGGTGGGGCCTGTGAGAGCGGGCCAATGGGAAGAGGGGGCGGGGCCTAAGGGCCGCTCTTCTGGAGCCCAGAAGACACAAGGGAGCGGGGGGCGCTAATGGCTTTTCCAGAGAGGAAGCGGGGGAAGGTGCCAGGAAGAGATAAGGTGGGTGGGCGGGCTGAGCCTGGGCGCGGGTCCGGGACTCCGGGGTTTGTCTGGGTTTCCGGAGCCGCCCCCTGCGTGGTGGGGGCACCAGGTGTCCGGCCCCACCCTGCCCCTCGGTCCCACGGACCCTGGGATTCTAGCTCCTGCTGCTGCGGGAGCAGCTTCCCCGAGGGGCCTGCGGGACTGGGTCCGTGGGGGGAAACGGGTGAACCAGGGGGAGACCGAGGGAGGGGGAGGATGGAGAGAGGAGAGAAAGAAAAGAGAATGATGAAGGAAAAAGGAATAAGAAATAAGAGAAAAAACAGAAAGAGGTAGAAATGAAGAGATCGAGAGAGAGAGCTTGCCTGGAGAGTCCCAGGGACGGGGGAGCCTGGTGGGCTGCCGTCTATGGGGTCGCACAGAGTCGGACACGACTGAAGTGACTTAGCAGCAGAGAGAAAGAGACAGTCCAGGGCATGGGCAGAGGAGCGAAAGGTGTTTTCTGGAGGCTTCAGGAGCTGACCGCACTGGGCCGCTCCCTCCTACGGAGGATTCCTGGGGTGGGGGTGGGGGCTCTGACTCACCCCCTCTGCTGCTCCTTAAACCAACACCTCAGGCTCCTCCACCCCCCATAACCTTCCAGGCCTCCTTGCCTGCTCGGCTTCCTGCCCCACCTCCAGCCTGGCTGGCAGCCTCCCCTGCGAATGCCTCCAGAAAGGCTCTTAAATCAGTGCTCCCCTCCCCTTCCCCAAGGCTGTGTCCTGATGCTCCAGGCTCCTCCTTGTTCCTCGGTCCCCCAGCCTCCTCCCTAGTCTGGGAACCCAGTCTTACTGCCCTTGAATCCACCCTCCAGAAGGCAGCGAGGGTCTGACTCTGTCCTTCCCCTACCCTGAGTCCCTCCATGGCTCCCCAGTGCCCTTGAGACAAAGCACAGGTTCCAGACCACAGTCCCGGGTGATCTGACTCTCACCCAGCCCACCCCAGCCCACCCCCACCCCTCAGATGCAGTTACTCCCACCATCTACACTGGCTTCAACACTGGCATTTCCCCCTCTTCCTTGAACTGGCCATGTTCTCATCGCCAGTCCATGCACTTGCTGGCCCCATTTTCTAGAATCCTTTCCCCTCCTCATCCTCATCATCCTCTAGTTTGCAGCTCAGATGCCCTTTCCTCCAAGAAGTTCTCCAGGATTTCCCCTGGGCTCCCAAGTTCTCAGCCCTGACCATGCTGGATGGTAACTCTGGGGATGAAATGGCCTTTTCCCCTGGACTGCTGTGGTCAGAGCTCCCTTCCCGGTACCACCTGGCAGAGGGCCAGGCACAACAGTAGAACTTTCTCAGATTAGTGAACTAACTCATCAGATAGCTGATGCCAGATCAGGGACCAGCAGCCAAGTAGAGGAGGATCAGAAGAAAGGCAGGAGCGGCTGCTGCCTCCCCACCCCCCATCACTGCTCACCCGCACCAGCCGGGCTCTCTTCACCAGATCATTGAGCTTGCGCAGCGCTGCGTGGCGCGGCAGGCCCTGGATGTCGCGGAAAAGGTCTTGTTCCTCCAGCTCGAAGAGGCGCCGGTTGTCGGGTACCAGCAGGGGCTGGGACCAGAAGGAGCCGATATAGACGCGTAGCACCTCGGGCGTGCCCACCACCTTGCCCAGCGCCCACATGAGCGCCCCGTAGACACGCATCAGCTGCTGCGTCTCCACCATGTCGGCCTTGTTGAGCACCACGCGGATCTTGTCCTCATGGCCTCGCAGGGCGCCGATGGCCTCCGAGAACTCGTCGGAGATCTCCAGCTTGTGAGCATCGAAGAGCAGTATGATGAGGTCCACACGCTCAGCGAACCAGCGCAGCACAGCCGGGAAGTCGTAGCCTGCAGGGGAAGGGTGGTACAGGGGCGTGTGCCTGCGTGCTCGCTTCAGTCATAACCGACTCTGTGACCCCAGACTCTGTAGCCCCGTAGGCTCCTCTGTCCATGGGATTCTCCAGGCAAGAATACTGGACTGGGTTGCCATGCCCTCCTCCAGGGGATCTTCCCCACCCAGGGATCCAACCATCCCTTGCGTCTCCTGCACTGCTGGCGGATTCTTCACCACTGAGTCACAGAGGCTCCAGTCCCACAAAGCAGAGGTCAGCCCCCAGCCTTCAGCCATTGGGACACATTCATTGCTTTGGGCTCAGACTGGACTGTACAGAAGTTCAGGTTGTTAACCACTAAAAATTTTGTCTGTGGGAAATAGCTCCAGGCCCCCAGCCTCCAGAATTTCCCCATCACTCTGGCCCTCTAGCCATCCGACTACGGAGGACAATGACCCCCCTCACCTTTCCATTCATTCTTTGGGCAAATATTAGCAACTTGCATCGGTCCCCTTATTAAAGCAGTGAAGTGTTTACTCATAGACTCCCTATGCCTCTGTGGACCTCTGAGTCCCCCAAATGCCACCATCAACCCCAACTCCTCCCAGGAAGTGTTCAATCACCCTACCATCCAGCAACTGAAAATTTTACTTGGGCCTTTGTTAGAGTCTTGCCATAGCAGATGTTAAATATTCTAAATTTATTAACAATAAATTACCGAGAGTCTCCTGTGTGCTGGGCCCTGTCCTGGACACTGGGGATCCCACAGAGAACATACAAAGTCCTTGCCTTCAGAGGGCACCTATCCCACCAACAGCTGGCTCCTGGGCCCCATTCATTCATTCCTTTCGCTATGCATTTCTTCCTTCACTCATTCATTCAGCAGCAAGTAATGCCTGGGAGAGCAGGGAGGAGGCGTTGAGACCCCCTGACTTGGCAGTCGGGAAGGCCTGGGTTTGAATCCCAACTCTGCTTCCATCGGCTGGGTGACCTTAAGGAAGCAAGTAACCTCTCTGAACCTCTGTTTCCTCTTTGGTAAAATCATAGAACCTAGCTCCTGGGACTGTGTGAAGATGGAAAGAATACACATGAGCTAAGCTGTACGAAGAGCTTAAACAGTGTCTGGCTCTGAACTATACACTTAAAAGGCGTGAGCTTTAGGCATGTAAATTATACAATAAAACTAAAAAAAAAAAAAAAGGACTTCCCTGGTGGCCCAGTGGTTAAGAATCTACCGTGCAAAGCAGGGGACCCAGGTTCGATCCCTGGCGGGGGAACTAAGCTCCCACATGCTGTGGAACTAAATGCCCACACATTGCAGCCACTGAGCTGCATGCTCTGGAGCCCACTTGCTGCAGCGAAGACCTGATGCCACCAAATGAATAAAGAAACATTAAAACAAAAAAAACCCACGGAGCTAGGCACATGGCGAGCAATCCACAAGAGTTCCTCATGAGGCGGGCGAGACACTGTGGTGGAGCCTTCAAGGAGCTGCCCTCAGAACAGCCTGCTCTGTGCTGGGCACACAGGGTGGCTCAGACAGCCCCAGTTCTGTCCTTACTGGGCTTACCATCCAGAGTGGTCAGGCTGGGATGGGAAAACCCAGGGAGCCGCAGGAGCCTGGGGGCTGGGGGTGCCTGACCATCCAGGCTGGGTGGTCAGGGAGGGCTTCCTGGAGGAGGAAACACTGAGTGGTGATCTAGGGGGTGAGGAGTTAACTGGTGGGACAGAGAGCCATTGCTGATTCACCAGAAGTCACCTCATGCTCTCCCCGATTCAACTCATCGAATCTTCAAAACGACTCCAGGAGATAGGCACTCTTAGGACCCCTATTTTCCAAGAGGGGAAACTGAGGGACAGAGTGGTTAAGGAATCCACTGGTTCCTTTGCTCCAGACACAGAAGCACAGAGCCGCAGCCCTGGGGGCCTCCACACTCTGCTGGGGAGCTGGTGCCGGGCCCATCCTGCCTGAGCGGAAGCGGGTTCCTATAGCCACAGGGGACTGGACCGGATGGGATGGGGTGGCGGACGCTGTTTTGTGGGGGGGAGGGACAGGTCAACAGAGGGACCAAAGCTAGGGTCCCTCCTCTGTCCCCAATGTTTATACACGCACACACACACACACACACACACATACACACACACACATCCAGATTTGGAAAGTGTGTCTCAAGCAGGGAGGGAGGGAGGGCGGGAAGGTCAACAGAGGGACCAAAGCTAGGGTCCCTCCTCTGTCCCCAATGTTTATACACGCACACACACACACACACACACACATACACACACACACATCCAGATTTGGAAAGTGTGTCTCAAGCAGGGAGGGAGGGAGGGAGGGAGGTTGAGTCAGCATGGGAATGGGAGACGTGGCAGGCAGACACCCCAGGTGCAGAATGACAGCCTCACGGAGGAAAAGCAGTCATCACAGGACCTTCCCTAGCATCTCCTGGGCCACACACTGCCCTAAGTGCCTCACACATTTTGACTTTTTTTGGCCTCGCCACGTGGCATGCAGGCTACAGGATCTTGGCCTCCCGTTGGGGTTGAACCTGCACCCCTGCGATGGAAGCATGGAGTCCTAACCACCGGACCACCGGGGAAATCAGCAAGGTATGGCGTGAGACTATCATGTTCCCATTTTACAGGCGAGAAAACTAAGGCACGGAGAGGTTAAGTGGCTCGGGCAACGTCTCGGTGTAGAAGGAGCAGAGGCCAGATTGGAACTCCGCCAGAAGGCTCCACTCTGCCACAATCACACACGTGTACATTCAGATAGTCTACACAGAGGCTACACGCTTCATCAATGCACACACATGTGCACATACAAGCTTGTGCACCCTAGAGCAAGCATACACCTGGACACCATCTGAGTCACACTACAAGAGGCAGACCCTCGCACACACCCTCGCCAGCAATCTGGAACCTACATAGACAACCAAGGTCACACAATGACAAAGATGTTTGAGAGCCACACAAAGTAACAAATAGCAGGCACACAACGAGCCTGTGCACACCTGCACACCCACCAAACAAGAGATGCAATCATACAGAGTTACACAAAAGATACACACACACACCCCCTCACTTGTACAACCCAAGAGCACAATTGTATACAGAGATGCAGTTATACCCAATCTAACAAAATCACCTCAGTCCTACAGGGCCACACACAGGTACAACCACGAGCACAGCGCTGACACCTCAGAGTCACACCCACAGTTACACGGATACAGTCCGCCAGGCTCCTCTGTCCATGGGATCCTCCAGGCAAGAATATTGGAGTGGGCTGCCGATTCCTCGGCCAGGGGCTCTTCCCGACCCAGGGATCGAACCTGCATCTCCTGCATTAGCAGGCGGATTCTTTACCACTGAGCCGCCTGGGAAGCCCACACACCTTCCCCAGACACAGGCTAAAAAGTCACATAAAAGTTCCCCTGCACAACACAGCAACCACATGTTTCACAAAACAACTACCTACAGAGACACGGTGAGTCACACTCACACACTCACACACAATCGCACAAGCGCCCCGCCCCCAGGCCCTTGGAGCTGCCCAAAGTCACACCTAGCCACCCCCATGGGCACAGACGCTCATACACACACTCACCCTCAAGACAGACAGACAGACACAACTCTCCTCTTCCTCTGCTCCCGCAGCCACAGAAAGAGACCCCCGTTCTCTCCCCCATGGCACCCCCGCCATGGCTTGGAGTGGCCCCCTCCCTCTCTCCCAGGGCACCCCCAGTCCCCTGCCTCCCCCATGGGGCTGGCAGCTCACCTCCCCTCTCCCCGATCTCCTCTGCAGCTGTCTCCTGCCTCTCTCCCCCGGGACAGGCTCCCGCTGGGCAGTGGCCAGGGACACCGGTAACCCTCTGCGCCCTCGCCAGACTGAGGCCCAGCCTCCCTGCCAAGCCAGGCAGGGCAGGGGTGGGGGCCGGGCTCACCCGGAGGCCCCGCTGGAATTCACCCCCTCCCCCCGCCGCTCTCCCTGCACAGCTGTTTATAAATTCCTGGCCGCCCTTGGCCCCTGCCCAGACTCCCGTCCCAGGCCCTCCTCAGCCCCATCTGTGGCCCAGAGCTGGAGCCAGGCGCTGACAGTGGCCCAGGCCTCCCGGCCTGGCTCTGCCTTCTTGCTGGGTCTCCCACTGTCCGGATCATCTCTCTGGATCCCAGCCTCGCCCTCTGATTCTCTGTCCACCTTGGAGTCTCCCTCTCTCTTGGTCTCTCCCGCTCCATCCTTTGGACCCGCCCAGACATGCAGCCACAGCGGGTTCACACGTGTTCATCCACACGCCTCCCCCACCCTTCAGCACGTGCCAGCTCAGAGGAGTCACAGCCCTCCACCAGCTCCCTTCAGCTACGCAGCCAGCACAGGGCCGGCTCACACAGCCCTAGCAGCGACCCTGGGCCTTCCTCCCTCAGACCCAGGAGCCCAGCCTCACTCACCACGGCTCACTCTCTGCTTGGCCCCCGACAGGATGCCCGGGGTGTCGATGATGCTAATGCTCTCCAGGACCTGATTGGGGAGCTGGGCGCACATGAACCTGGGGCAGAGGGAAGGTCAGGGGTCAATGCAGGGACAAGGAGGAGGAGGGGACACATGAGAAGGGAACCCAGGACTTGCACGGAGGAGAATCAGGTTCGGAGAGGGAAAGAATCTTGGAAGAGAAGAGAAAGATTAGGACAAAGAATAAGAACTATAAAAAAAAAATCAGAGCTGATGTTAATTGAGCACTTACTTTGTGCGGGGTGCTGTTCTAAGCACTTTGTATGTTTTCATTCATTTAGTCCCCACAACAACCCTATGGAGGAAGGACTGTGGTTATCCCCATTTTCCAGATGAGGATAAGAAACAGAGAGGTTAAGTTGCTTGCCCAAAGTCACCCAGCTAGACAGGAGTCGAACTCAGGCGTCACTGGCTTAAGTGCTCCCCAAGAGAAGGCAAGAAGAGGAAGGCTCTAGTAGAGAGAAGGGGATTAGGACTTAAAAGGAGAGAGACACAGGCGAGGATGGGACAGAGACAGGGGCCAGGGGCAGGAGGATACCCTCCAGGCTGCTGGCTGCGCACCTGTTGAGGAAGGTATTCCCGAAGGGGTTGAGTTTACGGAAGGGCTTGTCCGGGTCAACGACAAGGGCGTTGCCAGGCACGGTGCCCTCGGTGTCACCGTGCATGACAGCCACGAAGCAGTCGGTGGTGGGCTCGGGCCCCACCCGGGAGCCGGGCACCTCCTGCTCCAGCAGGTACTGAATGAAGCTGGTCTTGCCCGTGCTGTACTGGCCGGCCACCAGCACCATGGGCTTGCCGTCGAAGTCAGCATCTTCCAGGGCCGGAGAATGGAAGGTCCCGAAGCGGTAGTGCTCCTCCAAAGGCAGCAGCTTTTCGCGGTACAGCTCCTTGAGGGCCGAGGTCACCGTGCGGATGGCCTCCGGCTGCTGGCCCCGAGCCCCGCCCCGCTTCAACCAGCTGAACATGGTGGCTCCACTCTGCCTGCTGAGCTCTGCCGGAGATGCACAGTGTGAGGGCTACCTGTGGGAGGAGAGGATGTTGATGGGGGACTGCCTGGAGGAGGAGGTGGAGAAGGGAGCCAGAAGGTAGAATCGATGGAGAAGGCTGGTGGGATGGGTTGGAGGGGAGAGCTTCTGAGAGCACTGAGGGTGGATGGCAGGAGCTGACAGCTGAAGGAGGAAGAAGGTGATTATTCCAGATGGAGGAAGAGAGAGAGGGGACAATGGCATGCTGGAAAAAGCGAGATTGGTGGTGGAAGCCCAAGAGAGAAACAACAGGAAGGAGGCAGAAGCTGATCCGAAGGAAAGGATTCCTTCATCTTTTTCTTTCTCCGTCCCCACCTCTTCCATTATTGGGCAGTTTTCACTGAAATCGCACCATGTGTCAAGAGGTATGGATCCAAAAATAGACCAGAGACCAGTCCCCATACACTCAGAGCCTCCAGTGTGGAGAGAACCGGGGCATGGAGCAGTCAACGAGGCCTGGGCAAAGCTGGGTGGTGGACTTGTAGGCACCAGAGGGGGACAAGGTGAACCAATCACAGGATTAGGAAAGCTCTGGCTGGGCTGACTTTTTTTCACGTTTATTATTTATTTGGCTGTACCAGATCTTAGTTGTGTCCTGTAGAATTTTTTCCCATACATACTCTCCAGGCCAGAATACTGGAGTGGGCAGCTGTTCCCTTCTCCAGGAGATCTTCCCATCCCAGGGATCGAACCCAGGTCTCCTGCATTGCAGGCAGATTTGTTACCAGCTGAGCCACAGCGGAAGCCCCCTGGGCTGACTTCTGAGCTGCTCCCTGAAGACTGACAAGGGCATTTAGGCAGAGAGGATGGTGGGTTTCATGACCTGGAACTGTAAAATGGATGGCTGAACATGTGGGCACAAAGGTAAGAAATGAGTCTCAATACTGCCTGGGTCCCCCCCAGATCATGATGTTATCATTCACAAGAATAATAACATTTGTGATCACTGCATGCCAGAAACTGCTCCAACTCATTTAATCTTCACAACAACCTTATAAGGTAAGGCTATTATTACCGTGACTTTTCTGATAAGGAAATAGAGGTTCAGGAAGATAGTATAACTTCCCTGAGATCACTTTGCTAGTAAGTGCTCAAGCTGGGACTCCAGATAACCTGACCTCAGAGCCAACACTCCTATCACAGATCTAAGGAGTCAGGGAGAGAATGAATTGCCAACTCAGCAGCAACCAGCACCCCAGCACTTAGACTGTGTCACTGCATCTCCTTACTAGCCTTTCATTCACTGTAGGATCCGTAGTGATGTCCCCCTCCCCCTTTCATTCTCAATTATCACTCATTTGTGTCTTTGCTTACCCCCTCCCCACCCCCCACCCCGATCAGTCTAAGTGGATGCTTTTAATTTTACTGATCTCTGCACAGAACCGACTTTTGGTCAGATTGGGGTCTCTAAATACCATTTTCCACTAAAACAGAACTGAGGCTTCTGGGAGAAATGGCTAATCCTGGGGCTGAGGCAGGGAAAGAACAAGTGAGTCTGGGTCAGATAGTGGGGAAGTGCTCAGACTGGGATGGGGCACCCACAGGGACAGTCCTGGCTCAACAGGACCCCCAATGGCCAAAGATGGGACACTTTGAGCACCCAAACTAACTGTACATCCAATATGTTAAAATCCATAAAATCATAACCATGCTTTAAAGAAAAAGTGTGCGTGTGTGGGAGGGGGAGAATTCAGGGAGGGTGTGCCAGAACGGTGAAGGAGAGGCTGGAGCCAAGACCTGGGATGTTGGCAGAGGGAGGGGGCCCTGGGCGGTGTCCTACACGGGGAGGGACCTGGGGGACATCTTAGCGAGGACTCTGGGGTGGCTGGACAGGCAGTGGGGTTGGGGAGGTAGGAGAGGAGCTTTAGGAGTGGGAGGAGGAATGAAACAGAGGTGGATGAATGCAGTGGAGGGAGACCCCGAGGAAGGCCGCGCGAAGCGAGGAGAGTGGGGAACTCTGCTACAGATTGGAGGGGCTGGTGGGGGGTCGGGGCGGTGAGGGAGATGGAGAGGGTTCCGGAGGGGCTGGGGAGAGCTGAGAGACCCCCTACACACTGCCTGGGGTCGGGACTGAGGGTCTTTGGCGAGCAGGGGAATGATCCAGAGCCAGGGCAGGCTCGAGGGCTCCGCGGGAGGAGGCTGGGAGGCGACAGCCTCAGCTGGGGGTCACTCACCAAGGGGGCGCGCAGACTGCAGGACCGGGCAGGGAGAGCTGGGCGGGGGTCCCGCGGGGATCGGAGGCGCCCGCGGAGCGGCCTGTGCTCGCGGTCCCGTCCGGAGCCGTCTGAGCCGGGTGGGGCCCAGAACGGGGAGGAGGGACGGGAGGGGAAGAGAAGTGGGGGGGGCGGGACGAGGCGCCCCCCCATCCCCAAACCGGGCGCTCGGCCTTTGGCGCCCTCTGGTGGGGGACAGGCACAGTGCCTTTGCGAAATGAGTGAGCGCGCGGGTTCCCAGTCCTGCCTTCAAACTCCACCCCTGTCTCCCTTCCTGACACGGAACAGCAAAAATAAAACAGTAACATCACCAACAATATTAATTTTAAGTCATCATAATAATTTTTTAACGGAAACGAGTGCATGAAAACTCCTCTGTTCACAGCCCTCCATGGTTCTTTCACTCAAAGCGGACGCCAGATCTGCAGGCTCGCTCTGCGTCTCCTCCGTCTCTCCCCCTCCTCCCTCTCTCCGCCTCGATCACTGGGCTCCAGCCGCAATGGCCTCTCCACTGTTCCTCAGACAACCTTCTTTTCAGGGCCTTTTGCACTTGCCCTTCCTCCACCTGGAAAGTCCCACCCTTCCCCCCTTCCAGTCTCCACTCAAATGTCACCTCTTCGGAGAAGCCCGCCCTGATCTCCCTGTTTAATGCAGTACCCACCATCCATCCATTCTCGCTGCTTTATTCTTCTCCGCAGCCTTTATCACCATAGTTTACATTTTTCTGTTTCAGGGAGGGTCTCCCTCACGAGAACATGAGTCCTGTGAGAGCAAGGATTTCAGACCGTCATCAAGAAAAATCTTCGATGTTCTCACACTGTGTTTGGAATTTCCAGTGATTGCTTACTCATCACTGATTAGACCCACTGGGAGCTAGCTTTCTGATCGTGCGCTAGTACCCCAGACCCTATTACCATGTCACAGCCTTGTCGATTTAAAAAATACTGATAACTGTATTTCAGTATAACTGGTTCCCTTGTGATCCTGAGGGTTTCATTTTCTGCATTAAAGATAATATTCTAGGAAGGGGTCAGTGGAGTGAAAACGCTCCACGTTGACGTATTTAGCTCCATTAAATACCCTTTGAGCCCTTAATAACCACGGTGGCTGTCGCATCTTGCTACCTGCTGACCTCCGAATCAGGGAGTCTCTGACATCTGTCCCCACTGTCATCCAATTTCCTTGATGCCTTTGCAGCCTCTGGAGTCCCCACTGCAAAGCACAAGCTCAGATGTTCTTTTCTCTGCCCCCACCCCATCTGTCAAAACTGAAAAGAGAAACTGACATATTCTACAACATGAATGAAAACATTAGGTTGAATGAAACAAGCCATTCACGAAAGAACAAATACTATGATTCCACTCACACAAATGCTTAGGATAGTCTGATTCAGAGACAGAAAGTGGAATGGTGGTCGTGGGGGAGCTGGGTGGAAGTGGAGGCAGGACAGGATCATGGTTTCATGGGCACAGAGTTTCAATTCTGCAAGATGCAATGAGTTCCTGACTTCCAGGCTGACCGCCATCTTGGTGGTCCAATGGCTAAGACTCTGAGATCCCATTGCAGGCAGCCCAGGTTCAATCCCTAGTCAGGAAACTATGAAGCCACATGCTGCAATTAAACAGACAAACAAAAAAATCCTTCACATTGCAACTAAAAGCCAGCACAGCCAAGTTAAAAAAGAAATGATGAGATGAGTTCTGAAGATTGATGGTTGCACAATGTGATTATGAAGGTAAATTTTACATTATGGGTATGTTTTCACAATTTAAAAAAAAAAACGGAGAAAGCAGCCAGTGAGCTTGTTCACTTGGGACACTGGTCAGTCTTGGGTTCCAGTCGTGCTCCACGTCCAGGTGATTTGGGTCCAGAGGTAGTCATTTCTGGCTTCTTTTTCCGGATGGCTCAGCTGTAGAAAGGGGCTTCCCAGGTGCCACAGTGATAAAGAATCTACCTGCCAATAGTGGAGATGCAACAGACTCGCTTTCGATCCCTGAGTCAAGAAGATCCCCTGGAGGAGGAAAAGGCAACCCACTCCAGTGTTCTTGCCTGGGAAATCCCAAGGACAAAGGAGCCTGGCAGGTTACAGTCCACAGGGTCACAAAGGGTTGGACATGACTGATCACTCTCCAGATGCCCACTCTGCTGTATCTAGCATCTAAGAGCGAGTATGCCAAAGGCTAACTGGAGAAGCTGAAGTCAGTCTTGGTCTCATATCCCGGGGCTTGGGGAGGAGGCTGTCTCTGGCTTCTGAGCAGCAGACTTGCCAAGGCCTTGTACACAGGACTTCCCTGGTGGTTCAGACGGTGTCTGTCTACGATGAGGGAGATCCTGGTTCGATCCCTGGGTCGGGAAGATCCGCTGGAGAAGGAAATGGCAATCCACTCCAGTACTATTGCCTGGAAAATCCCATGGACAGAGGAGCCTGGTAGGCTACAGTCCATGGGGTCACAAAGAGTCACGACTGACTTCACTTCACTTGTTGTATCTACCCCTCCCCCCAGGCTGGGTGTGCACAGGGGAAGACTGCAAGCTCCTAGCCAGACCACCTGGCTTGCAGCCCAGTCTGCTACTTACTACATCCTTCGGGGCCTCAGTTTCCTCATCTGCAAGATGAGGTTATTAATTCCCACATGGCAGCTCCTGTGAGCATCAAATAAGATATTCTGGGTGAAGAGCTGGGAGCAATGCCCAAGGTAAGTGTTCTGGAAACGTTAGTCATCATGTCCCTCTGCTTGGGCTGCATTCCGCTAGCCTTCCAATGTTAGCCGGTGAAAATGACCGGCAAACTTCTTTCCACGGCCACGTGAGGTCTTCCATGATCGTGCGGGGATTCAAGGATGTTGAGCACCGCTGTTCTCTTTTAGATCTTTATTAGATGGGGAAGTAAGTCTAGAGCTAGGAAGGAGGGGACAGTCTCTGTCTTGGAGATCCCATATATCTGCTTCTCCCCTCACACACACCCCCAGGAGCTTGCCGAGGAACAGAGTGGATCACCCTAGTCCAGCCGTCATCACATCCACCTGACTGGCCGTTGCCTCCTTGCCCTGTAGCTTGCATACATGGCCGCCAGAGGGAGCCTAGGAAAAACGAGGTCAGCTCACAGCCCTCTGCGCAGAACTTGCAGGTGACTCCTGCCTCATTCTTAGAGTAAAAGCGAAGTTTTCAGCGTGGAGCTATAGGATCCTACAGAATCAGCCCTCTTTGTTCCCACTGACCTCACCTCTTGTCTGCACCCCGTTCTTCCTCAGGTTCCAGTCATAGACCCGTTTGGTGGTTTTATATTCTATCCACGCTCCTGCCTCAGGGCCTTTGCACTGGCTGTTCTCGCTGCCTTGGGTGCTCTCTTACCGTGGTCCCCTCCCTTCTTTCATGCAGTTCTCTGTTCAGATGTCACCTCCTCAAAGAAGTCTTCCCTTTCCACTTGATCCTGAGGGCCTTCACGTGCGGTTGGGCAGGTTGTTCACTGCACAAAGCACCGGCTTGATTGAAAGGGGCTGGAATCCGGGTCATGTGCTGCTCTCCAAATCCCCAGAAGGGGGCGCTGTTTTCTAGTTCACACGAAAGTGTTCTAGGAAGGAGTAGCTGCTGTGTCCTCCTGAGCTACGTCTCCCCAAGAGATATGCCAGTATCCTAACCCCGAGTGAATTACCTGTGAATTTGTGATCTTCTTTGGAAATGGGGTCTTTGCAGATGTCATCTAGTTAAGACCAGCACATACTGGAGTAGGGTAGGCTCAAATCCAGTATGGCTGATGTCCTCATAAGAGATGACACACCAATGCAGAGGGGAAATGGCTCAGAAGGAGAGAATGGAGGGATGTAGCTACAAGCCAAAGAAGACCCGGGATGAGCAGAGATTGGAAAATGTAAGGAAGGACCCTCCCTTTGTCTCTAGGGGGAACTGTGGTCCTGACCACAGCTTTGATTTGGAACTTCGAGCCTCTGGAACTGAGAGAATAAATTTCTTTTAAGCCACCCACCCAATTGGGTGTTTTTTCTTTTTTTTTTTTTTTCATATAAAGTGATTTTGTTTATTGGCTGCACCACGTGGCATGTGGGATCTTAGTTCAGCCATCAGGGATGGAACCCATATGCCCTACACTGGCAGGATGGAGTTTTAACCACTGGACCATGAGGGAAGTTCCTGGAGGTGCCTTTTTGCGTATCCACGGGAAGCTAACATATCCTGCTTGATTACCCCCATATCTCTGACACCGTACACATTTAGTCAATCCTATTAGCAAGTACCCTGCTCGTGAATTCATCTACTTGTTGGAACTTTCGCCTGTTGCCAAAAACCCGTGCTACTTCCACAGACATGTGCAGAGTGGCAAAAGCGTTGAGTCGTCCTGCAGGCATGTTTCCGACTGAGTGCTGAATAGGTAAGGATGCTCTCCTACTTGAAAGGAAGCATCCTTTTACAAGTGTATTCACATTTTGGTGCTTTTGTAGATTTCACTGTTTTAAATGGCCCCCGGGTTCTTCAGTTCTTAAGCCCAAGGAGGCTAGGATGTGCCTTACAGAGAAAACACCATGTTACAGAAGCTTCATTCAGGCACGAGTTAATGCCGCTGGCTGTGCGATCAGTGTTAATGAATCAACACTATATATTAAGTGAAGGGTCTTTAAACAGAAAACACACGTAAAACAAAGTGATGTGTTGAGGGTTTGACAAAAATGTGATCAGAGGCTGGCCGGAAGCTAGCCGTGTATTTTTCCCAGAAGTGATGGTTACATACTGACGAATTCTGAGCTGCGGGAGACCACAGAACCCCACTAGGAATGATACAAAAACACCTGGCTGATTTTTTCACTGCCTGCCCCTTCCATTAAGAAGTCAGGCCTCCCAGAACAGGCGCTTCCACCATCTTCAGCTGCACCCTTGTGTCTAGAATAGGACCTGGCCCCCAGCAGGGGCTCACAAATGAATGTGTAGTAAGTCCCCACAATCCCCCTCACCACCCACCTGTCGCCCCAACCCACAGACTCCAAACAAGTTCCCGAAAACCCCAAAGCAATGCGGGCCGAGGGGGCGGGGCGTCAGTACAGTTTTAAAAAAAGGATCGCTTTTTAATTTACAAGAGTTCTAAATGTACAGAATTCTCCTTTTAAAAAAATCGTTATACACAATAAATACAGTACAAAAAAATTTATCTTACAGTACTAGTTTTGTCTCCAAGATTTCAAAATCTGGCGCGGGTGGCTGGCGGCAGGAAGAACAGAGGGGAAAACTGGCTGGGGAAGGAGGTGGAAGGAAGATCTCGGTTTTGTTTGTGAGATGCTCGGATTTCAGTCGAGGGACTGGAGGCTTTGAAATCTCTCACTCGAGCACATACAGAGGGACATAGGACACATACACACACACACACACACACACACACACACACGGATGCGACACTGGTACCCGCAGGCACGCACTGCCAGGTGGGGGTCCCGGTAGGCAGGCTCACGCCGCCCTTTCCCTGCGTTTCCTGTCTCGGCCTGTGGGGGGGCACTGGAGAGACGCGGACCCTGCCAGCGATGGGCGCAAGGAAAGACTGAAGTCAAACCGGGTACCTGGAGGCGTGTGAGCGGTGGGGAGTACCAGGGAGCCCTCCTCCCTGGCCAATGTGTACGTGTCCCCCCAGGCGGAGGGGCGGAGCGTGGCTGGAAATGGGAAGAAATAGGAAACGACACACCAGGATTACCCCCTCCTTTGGCGGGGGGACCTTGTACATTAGAGCCTCCCCTCCCCGAAATCCACGACCCCCACCCAACCACCCGGCTGAAGCAGGAAGTGGGGGGGACGAGGCCTTTGTGACTCAAATAACTTAGGCAAGAAAAACTCAAGGGGTCCCCGGCTCTTGTACCCTAAGAGGCTGAGGTCAGACGCCCGGCTGTCCCCCTCCCCGCTGCGCCCCTGCGGAGCGAGGGGACAGGGAAGGGAAGTCCAGCCCGGTGTTATCTGTTCAACGTCCTGGTGCCGAGGCCACCGTTGTGACTGGAGGGTGGGTAGGCCTCCGGCCTGTGCAGGGGC
>SJYC01024661.1:0-10185 GCA_006408675.1 Madoqua kirkii | reverse complement strand
TCTGATCTCCCCTCTGCCCCCCAGACCGCCCTCCCCACCCCAGAGGAAGGCGAGCTCTGCAGGCTTTGGGGGCAGCAGCGGAGGAAGCAGTGGCGGCGGGAGCACCACACCAGCTGCTGGAGGCGGGTAGGCAGAGGGGGCCAGGGAGCAGAGCACAGCAGCAAGTGCGGGGGGTGGGGAGGGCGCCGGGCCGACGTCCAGCTGACCCAGGAGAACAAACACCAGCAAGGAGACCGGGCTGCTGCGAACTGGGGGTGGGGGTGGGGACCCATGGTTGAGGAGGGCACACTGGGGACAGGGGAGCCAGGGATGAGGATGGAAACCAAGGGTCAAGGTCAGGGTCGGGTCCCCCTGGATGCCAGCACATGAGCTATGCGTCCCCTTCTAAGTGTCCATGACCTGTACCTTGGGGTCGTGGCTGCATGCCTACCTGGGGGTCATGGGAACCTACAGGTATGGGTGTGGGTGTGTGCGTGCATGCGTGTGTGTGTGTGTATCAGGCTTGCATATGCAATCTAAGCACTAGTCTGTAACACGTACACAGTGACCTCACCTAAAACACACTTCAGTCAGGGCATCCTTCTCCCCCTGAAGGGTGACCTCTCCAAGAACCTCAAACCTCAGCAGCTGCTATTGAACCACAGGCAACAGCTGGGCACCCAATACTGAACTGGCACCTCTCTGCTCTGGGTCACAGAATCCATCCCCCCATCGACAGCACCCACTGACCCAGCGCTTGCAGCTGGGAACGTGTACCCACTCATGAGCTCTCTCCATGGTCCTGAGAACTGTGATCATATCCGACCCACTTCACAGATGAGACATTGAGGCCAAGGAACCAAAATGACCGGTCCAAATGATACAAATGAACTTACAACACAGAAAGAGACCCATAGACTTAAAAACCTAACCTGCTGTTTCCTGAGGGGTTGGGGGCAGGGGGCAGGGGATAGTTAGGGAGTTTGGGAAGGTCATGTACACACTGCTATATTCAAAACAGATAATCAGCAAGGACCTACTGTAGAGCACAGGGAGCTCTGCTCAATGGTATGTGGCAGCCTGGAGGGGAGGGGAGTTTGGGGGAGAACAGATGCATGTACATGTATGGCTGCTCACCTGAAACTATCACTGAATTGTTAATCGGCTATACTCCAATACAAAACAAAAAGTTTAAAATAAATAAATATTAAGTGAAACAAACAAAACAGAAGAGCCTTGAGTGGACCTGGTAATCCTGCCTGCAAGAATTCGTGATCAGGGACATTCATTCAGCTCTTGCTCCCAGGGCTGGCCACCGTGGGACTATTTACAACAGAGAAAACCAGAGAAGAAAGCTGGTGGGGGCCGCAGGCGAAGAGCTGACAGTGAGGACCAAGGGAGCTGTCCCGCTTGGCACTCTCCCCTCCTAAGCACAGGCTTCAGAGGGCACGGTGAAGTGGCAACAAAGACCGGATGCTGAGTGAGGACAGCGATCCACGACACGATTGCTAGACAGCTGGCTGCACCTCATTACGGACGGTGAATTTGATAACCGTATTGTCGCAACGCTAGATGCGCTGGATCTGACGACTGCGGTGGTTGAGTGAGAGGATGCTCTTATTCTCAAAGACAGAAATAATCAGATCAAAATATGAAGGGGGTACAGAAGCATGATGTCTGCAACTGACTCTCAAATGATTCAGGAAAAGAAAAAGGGATACATGTCGAGAGGGCCATGGCTAAAGCTAATGTGGCCAAATATTTACAGTGGTTAAATCTGGGGAGGCTCCCAGCGATCCCCGCCTCCCTGTTTTCAGGCTCCAATCAGGGGTGGCCCTCAGCGATCCCCGCCTCCCTGTTTTCAGGCTCCTCCCACACTGTACCAGGGTTGGTCTCCGCAGCCATAGGAACTCAGCACAAGTGATCACGTGTCACTTCCAAGGTTAGGTTATAAAAAAGACTGGCTTCTCTCCTGGGTAGCTCCCTCGCTCTTTTTCTAGTCGATTATGGGCTCAGGGGAAGCAGACTGTGGATCCTGTTGTGAGCTGCCCTTTGGGGAGGCCTCAGTTTCTCTCTACGTAGGCCCTCTCTCCCACCAGCAGCCCTACCAGAGCACCATCTTTGTAGTTGCTATTCTGGCTGCGCAGTGCAGTATGCGGAATCTTAGTTCCCTGACCAGGGATCGAACCCTCACCCCCTGCAGCAGAAACACAGAGCCTTAACCACTGGGCCACCAGGGAAGTCCCACGAGTGCAGCACCTTGGAAGCAGACTGTCCAGCCTGGTCAAGCCTTCAGATGTCAGCCCTGGCCGACACCTTGACTATATAATCTCCCAAAAGATTACAAACCAGAACCTTCCAGTTAATCTGCTTCCAGATTCCTGATCCTTAGAAATCATGTGAGGTAAGTTAACGTCTGTTGTTTCAAGCTGCTCAGTTTAACAAGAGATAACTAAAACATCTGGTTAAAGAATTCACATGGGTATTATTCCTACATTCTGGTCTTACAACTTTGTTATATATTTGAAACGAACTAAAAATGAAAAGCTTAAAAATAACCCCAAAATTGAAAAATATTTTTAAAAATTCTCATCCTCAATAAAAATACAGGGATAAATACTCACACACTGCCCCCAAACCAAGTCAAGAAGCAAATGACATACTGGGGGAAATAGTGAGAGTCCCTTGGACAGCAAGGAGATCAAACTGGTCAATCCTAAAGGAAATCAAACCCTGAATACTCATTGGAAGGACTGATCCTGAAGCTGAAACTTTAATACTTAGGCCACCTGATGCGAAGAACCCATTCATTAGAAAAGACCCTGATGCTGGGAAAGATTAAAGGCAGGAGAAGGGGACGACAGAGGATGAGATGGTGGATGGCATCACTGACTCGACAGACATGTGTTTGAGCAAGCTCTAGAAGATGGTGAAGGACAGGAAAGTCTGGTGTGCTGCAGTCAGTCCATGGGGTCACAAGAGTCAGACACAAGTTAGTGACTGAACAACAACACAGCCTAGACAAAGCTCATCTCTCTCATATAAAAAGAGCCTCTGGAAATCACTAAGAATAATAAGCAGTGAGAAAAACGGGGGCAAAGGATATGATCATACACAGTGTAGAAAAAGAAACAGAAAAGGCTTAAATAGGTCAAGAGATGCTCAACTTCCCTTGTAACAAGAGAGATGCAGATCAAAGGTGCCCTATGGAGCCCAGTTCAGGCACACATTACAAAGAAGTCATATGTCTCATAAAGGCACTCGCAAGTTGCCCATGGGAGTCTAAACTGGCACCATTTGCTACAGCCTCAGAGGAGTGCAATTCAGCAGCTGCTGTGCAAATTTCAAATGCACCTGTGCTTTGATCCAGCAAACAGGCTTCTGGGAAGTGACCAGAGAGATACATGGACACGAGATGACAAATGTTTACTGCAGCTCTGTGTGAAGGACCAAAGCCTAGACATGGTCTAAGGGCATCAGGACAGCATGTCTGAGGATGAAAGCCTGTCCAGCCCCATCTACACAAAGGAATACTTCTCCACTGTAACAAAGGACCAAGGAAACGCCTCACGGGCTACCCAAGTACATGGATAATGTACTACCTGCTGGGTAGAGAGAAATATTAACCTGTATTTGCACAAGGTTGTATATGCACAGAGCTGGAAGAAAATACAAAAAAGTACGTGCTGAGGCTATGGGGAGGGGTTGGGAATGCAGGCATGGGGTGGGATACTTCCCCCCATACTTTAAAAATCCTTTTTGGAACTTCCCTGGCTGTCCAGTGGTTAAAACTCTGGGCTTCCACTGCAAGGGCGCAGGTTCAATCCCTGGTCAGGGAACTAAGATCCCACACACCACAGATAAAAAGATTTTTTTTTTTTTTTAAAAAGCTTTTTCATGATTAAACCATGTGAATATACTACCTAATGTCAAAAGGGACAAATGTTTAAAATGGATGAGAAGAAGACAAGCAAGGCTAAAAGAAGACTTCATACCAAAAATGTTGCCAGTAGCTTCTGCACGCTGGTATTTCGGGTGATTTGTTTTTCTTCTTAGTTCTTTTCTGTATTTTTAAAATCCTCTAGAGAAGCATGAAATTATTTTTATAATTACATTTTTTTTAAGCTCCCACATGAGTGGATTGTTTACTGAGAGATTCCAACTTGCCCGTGGGGAGATGGGAAGACATTCTAATCAAGCAGAATTTGAAAGCACAGGAGTGAGGGGGCATGCATTTCCCCCTGTGGCGGGCAATGAGTGGGTCGCTGATCTAGGGTTGAGGAAGCTGACAGAGGCCTTTACCAGCAGGAACCTCATGAAGGAGCAGCTGGATTGGTCCATTACATGCTTGGGCAGTGTGTACTGTCAACCCTCCATATCCACAGGGGCTCACCCCATCAGATACCAAAATCCAAGGATGCTCAAGTCTTTTATACCAATGGTGCAGTATTTGCATGTAACCTACACACAACCTTTAGTATATTTTAAATCACCTCTAGATTACCTACAATACCTAATAAATGGCGCTAATGACTGGTAAAGAACCCACCTGCCCATGCCAGAAACATAAGTGACGTGCATTCAGTCCCTGGGTTGGGAAGATCCCCTGGAGGAGGGCATGGCTACCCACTCCAGTATTCTTGCCTGAAGAATGCCACGGACAGAGGAGCCTGGCGGGCTACAGTCTATGGGGTCGCAAAGAGTCGGACACAACTGACGTGACTTAGCACGTGTGCGCACACACACAATGCCAATGCTATGGAAGCAGTTGTCTGCATATTCAAATGGTGCTTTTTGGAACTTTCTGGAATATTTTCCACCCACTGGTGGTTGAATCCAGTGGAGCAGAATCTGCAGATTCGGAGGACCAACTGGATACCCTCCGATCCAGCAGTTCTATTTCTAGACATTCACCCTATGGGCATAAAGCCCGGTATAAGAATATGGACGGGCATGTTCATTAGCGATTCCGTGGGACTGGATACCTTTAGTGTTCACCAATAGGGGACTGAATAAGTGAAGTCTTGCACATCTACATAATAATAAAATAAAGACCTCAAAAGGTTTGGCAGACTAAGGCCCAGAAGCCAAATGTGGCCTGCTGCCCGCCTGGCCTGACCATTTTGGACGGCCCGCAAGCTAAGAATAGCTTTACGCTTTTAAATGTTTGAAAAGAAGTCAGAGAAGAAGAATATTCTTTGACTCGGGACACTGATAGGAGCTTCAAATTTCAGGCTTTACGGGAGCCCACTCACGCTCATTCATTTATCTAGAGCCATTTTTCTAGGCTATAGTGACAGTCCTACAAAGCCTAAAACATTCACTACTAGCCCTTCATGGAGAGTTCGCCGGGCTTCTCTCTCATGCTCTGGGACTTCCGACATGTCGGTCCTGTTGAAGCACTTTACATACATTTACTCCTCACAACAGCCACTGTCCTCAAACCCATTTGTCAGGTCAGGAAGTTGAGGCCCAGGGAGGTTAAGGGGCTTGGGGGAGGTACCATCTTGGTACTGTTGATCACCCAAGGAGTGAGTCCAGACAAGCTCCTGCTGGGTGTGTGTAGATCACAGCCGGGCCTTGTCCCAGCTCTCAACCACAGCACTCAGAAGAAGGGCTCCTAGCAGCCCCGAGTTCCAGCTGAGGATGGAAGGCTGGGAGAGGGGACTGCCCTTGCCCCAGGGACCCAGGCCCACGTCTGACCACCCTAGAAACAGTACTTTCAACCTGAGTCTCTCACAGTCCAGGTGGCCCCTGCCCTTCCTCCCTGTGTAGAGATGACCTGAGGAAATCTTGGCCCCTTGTCCCTTTGGACTGACCCGTGCTTGATGCCACAAATACAACAGCTAAAACAAGCATTTGTTGTTGAGTTGCTAAGCCACGTCCAACTCTTTTTGTGATCCCCATGGACCGAAGCCTGCCAGGTTCCTCTCTGTCCATGGGATTTCCCAGACAAGAATACTGGAGTTGGTTGCCATTTCCTTCTTCAGAGGCTCTTCCTGATCTAGGGATCGAACTCACCTCTCCTGCACCAGCAGGCAGGTTCTTTACCACCGAGCCACCTAGGAAGTCCTCAAGTAATAATAACAATAGCAAATATTTTTGGACTGCTTACTCTGTGCAAAGCACATAGCAACTCGGTTACTCGTCCTAGTAGACGTATAAAGAAACTACTATCCCCATCTTCCAGATGAGGAAACTGAGGTTCAGCAGTTACAGGGACTTGCCCAGGGTTAGCACAAGGCCTGGCACATACTTAGCGCTCTCTTTTCCCTAAACAACAGTTGACAGAATGAAGCAGCTGGTTGCTTCCAGTCACATGGTGAGTAGCAGAGCCTGAGAGTAAAGTCATAGCTACTGACGGCCCAAGTGCAGCTGATTTCTGCCTGCCTGGCCTCGCTTATCTTATTTCCTCCTCTTCTGCCTGTCCTAATTTACCTACCCATGGATCCTTTTTAAACAAGTACAACATCTATCCCTCCAGAATAAAAAGGGCCCATCCTAACCTCTCATATGCTGATGTGCTAATGACTCATATGAGACAAAGTCTAATTCCCTAATATATAAAGCGTTTCTACAAACCAACAAGAAAATGACCAGCAACTCAAATCTGAAAATGGCCAAGTGTATGAACAGATAACTCCACAGAAAACACAAATAACTCTAAAACTCTACATCTATAAAAACCTGCCCAGCCTCATTTACAGTAAAAGAAATACAAATTAAAACAGAACGAGATACTGTTTTTTACTTACCCAAGTGGCCAAGTTCAATATCACTTGAGGGTGGGGGCAAACAACCAGAGATCATATACTGATCAACCACAGATAATCCATTAAACCAATTTATACTCTGCAGGGAGCAATTTGGCAATATTTGTCACAATTATAAATGCATATGCTCTCAGACCTAGCGATGTCCTTTTAGAATTTATCCTACAAAGAGACATATGTACAGAGTTGTACTTTGCAGCCTTGCCCATCTGACAGCTAAAGACCAAGAGTGAGTGACCTAAATTCCCAACAATATCTGGTTACATAAAGAGCACCCACACACAGTGGAATACTATGCAATCATGTGAAAGAGTGAAGTACAGTCTCCAAGATGAACTTCTAAATGATAAAAGGTGCAGAATGCATGTGGAGTATTGCTTTCATTTTCATAAAAATGGAAGGAAAAGAACCCCATTGTGTTTTTGTCTCTTTGTGGGAAAGGAGTGGAAAAAACCCTCTTGGGGAGGGAAAGCCAGGCTTGGATCTAGACCTCTTAGTGTCTTCCTCGAAATCTGAGCTACTTATCCAGACAGAAAAATGATCATTCTAGGACCTAACTATGCGTCCCTGACTAGAGTGTGGTCTCAAGCATCCACGGCCCTCGGGAAACATCTGGGGAGCCAAGGGGAGCACCGCTTCCCAAGCCAGCAAAACAGAGAGGCAGGCAGGACAGCCAGAGAGCGCGTGGAGGGGGTGGGGAGGCGGGGCGACGGGCAGGGCTGGTCTGCGCTGGGACAGAGGCTGCTGGGGTTCGTCTACCTGGGGGGCCGGCGCCGGGGAGGCCTGGCTGTCGGGGGCCTGAGGGCCAAGGCCAGCTCCTTTGGCGACAGGGGTGGCCGGGGCTGGGTCTTGGGCGGGAGGCGGGGCGCTGACTATGACCGAGGCGGGCACGGAGAGGTGGGGGCCCTCTGTGGAGAGGGGCTGCTGGCTCCTCTCCTGCAACGGGCAGCCCACAGTGGGTCAGAGGCCACCCCCACAGACCCGAGGCCTCCACACCCCGACTCCCAGCCCCCGCAGGTGCTCTGGAGAAGGGGGTAGTGGGAATCAGTTGCGGGGCACCCAGAGGCTAGACGCCAGAGTCAGGGGATTGGGAGCCCCAGGGTCCAGAGGGCATGACCTGGGGTAGCTCAGTCCCCTGGGTTCCATGAGTCATCTTCCAGCTCCAGCCCAGCATCCGTCTCTCCCACCCCGTCTGTCTGTCCATCTGTGTATCGCCCAATCTCTCTCTTGGACCCTTCTCTAACCCTCCAGCAAGAAGGCAGCCTTTCTTTCTGTCCCTCCCCTCGTCTCTCTGTCCTGGTGTCAGTCAGCTGGGCCCTGTCCCTCCGGGACCTCCTCTGAGCGACCTGGGGCAGGGGTGGCAGCTCTGGGCACCCTTCCTGACCCCCGGGCTCCTCCCCACTTTCTGTTTCAACCGCATCCGGGTCCAGCTCCAGGCACCCCCTCCACGCGGGCCCCTTCCCCTGCCCCGGCGGCCCTGGTTACCTGGGGCAGAAACATCTGCAGGGAGTCCTGAGTGAGGACGGCCGTGGGGGCAGCAGAGGGAGGCTGCCCCAGGACAATCTTCTCCGGGCTGGACGCCAGGCCTGGGCTGGGCTGCGGGGTGGTGGCCTGAGCCGGGGCGGTGGCCTGCGGGGTGGGGGCCTGTGGCGGCAGCGGCGGCGGCTGCTGTTGCTGCTGCGACTGCTGGAGGCCCAGAGGCAGTGGGGTGCTGACCGTGGGGGGCGCCTGGGGCGCTGTCTGCACGGTGAGGACAGGCGTGGCCTCCCCGGCGGCGGGGGTGGTGGGCTGCACCAGACCGTCAGGGGTGTTGAGCATGGCCACAGCGCTGGGGGGCAGGGTGACCCCCTGGAGGACGGTGGTGGCGGCCGGTCCAGCGGCAGCCGGCTGACTCTGCGTGGGCAGGCTGCCTGCGGCCAGCGACACGGGCATCTGGAAGAGCGCTGGCTGGCCCACCTGGATGGGGGCGGCCGAGAGAATGTGGGCGGCGCTGTGGGCCCCCGAGTGGGGGGCCAGCACGGGGCCCAGGCTCAGCGGGCCTGCCAGGTTCTGGTTGGTGAGGATGGGGTTGGCAATGAGCTGTCCACCCGCGTGGGGGGCCGCGGCCGCCAGGATCTGTCCGCCCACGTTGGCCGGCAGGGCTGAGAGCGGCTGGGGGAGCTGGACCGCCGACGTGCCGGGCAGCAGGAACTGGTTCTGGCCCGGAAGCATGGGCTGGGCGGGGATGACGATGCTGCTGCCTTGGTTCAGGAGGTGCACGCTCATGGGCTTGCTCAGTGTCCCGGGGGGCTGCGGGGGGGCCGCCCCCGTGGTGGTAGCCGGAGGCGGCTTGAAGACATTGGCCTGCAGGGCAGGCGCCGGGAAGCCCGACAGCACCACGTTCTGGCCAGCCTTGCCCGCCGCCATAAAAGTCAGGTTTTGGGGAGCCTTGGGTGGCTGCGGGAGGGCCCCAGCCTCGCCCTGGATGGTGAGCGTGGCGCCCGCGGGGGCGAACGGCTTGGGGGTCAGCTGGTAGAGCTTGGGGGGCAGCACGCCGGCAGGCTTGGGCTGGATGGGTGTGGGCGTGCGGTGCAGAATGACGTTGGGTGCTTGAACCAGCGGCGATGTGCCCAGGCCGGGGGCCACCGTCAGCGGCTGTCCTGAGGGCGCCCCGCTGGCCGCCGCCGGAGCAGCTCCCGCCCCTCCAAACACTGAGTTCCCATTGAGCGTGGTGGCCACAGCGGCAGGGAGGTTCTTCTGGAGGACCAGGCCGGCCCCCTGGGGTGAGACGCCAGCTGACGCCAGGGTCACTGGCTCCGAAGGGCCGGCCGCTGAGGCCAGGTAGCCGCTGACGGGCACCTGCTTGGCCAGGAGCTGGGAGGTGGGTGGGTTGAGTGCCATGACAGGCTGGCCCACCACCTGGATGGGGGCCAGGCCGAGCGTGGCTGCTGCGGCCCCCCCAGGGCTGCCGTTGGGCAGGCCCTGGAGGCCCGGGATGGGCTGCAGGGTCACGTTGCCCAGGCCCACAGGCTGCAGGAAGGGCTGGACGCTCAAGGCTTTGCTGACCACATCCTGGGGTGGCACCAGGGCCTGGTGGGTCAGCACGGTGGGAGGGGCCTGCAGCCCCAGCAGGTCGGCGCCCCCCGAGAAGAGTGCTTGGGGTCCCGTGGCCACAGCAGCAGCCCCTCCGGCCCCCGCCGGGCCGGCCCCACCGTCCGCGGGCTGCAGGGTGGGCAGCTGGAAGGGGCCCAGGTCCAGCTCGGCCTCAGCCTCAAGTGTCTGCTCAGTGATGTTGGCCTCCTGGAGGCTCTGCTGGAGAATGTCGCAGGGCTGGTCGGCGGCCCCCGCGCCCCCGCCGCCACCCCCGGCCGCGGGTGAGTCCAGGATGTCATCTTCCAGGAAGTCAAGGTCCACGCTGGGGGCCGGCTGGCTGGGCTCTGGGTTCAAATGGTTG
>SJYC01024659.1:0-25965 GCA_006408675.1 Madoqua kirkii | reverse complement strand
GTGGGGGGAGATGCAGGGGGTAGGGGAGGGTTCCAGGGGTATGGGAAACTCCACCTCCAGAAAAGAGGCCCCAAAGAAAGGGGCTTGGCTGCAAGTTTAAATCCTAAGGAGCCCCCAGCACCGCATCCGAGGCTCCCTGACATGCCTGCCTGGAACTCTTTAGAATCCTGTCTCAGCACCCTCACCCAAGCAGCACCCTGGCCGTTCACCCCCTGCCTCTTTGGTAACACATCCTGCAGGGGCCTGTCACATGTGCCTCCTACTCCCGACACATGCCCGTCTGTCCCTTCCTATGAAATCAGTCCTTCTTCTGCATAGCCGCGTTCCCCAGGCGCCGGATGTGTGAGTTGCTTCCATGTCTGGGAGGGCAGGGACCGGTCTCATTGCAGGAGTTATCGTCAATGCCGAGAACAGGCCTTAAGTGCCCACTGTCCACAGTCGAGCTCCCAGTTTCTAGCTGATCCCCTTCTAGAACCCTAGACTGGTACGGGGTTGGCCAAAAAATTCATTTGGGTTTTCTCATTACATCTTACAGAAACACCCAAACTAACTTTTTTTGGCCAATTCAATATATCCAACAGCTGTCCTCGGACTGCTGGGATCTGACCCGAACTCTCAGTCTCAGGGAATGGTACAACCCATTTGGTTGCTCAGGTCAAGTCCAGGAGGCAGTCTGGACACTTCTTTACCATGACGCTGCCTTCCAGGCCGACCTCAAAGTCAACGCCTGGCACCTCCTCCGCCGCCTGCCTTGGGGCCCAGGCTGCCATCCTCCCACTGCACTTGCCTCTGCTCCGCAAATTATTCGATACATCCCCTTGAGGAGTGGAGCTCTTTGCCCTCCCTGAGAGTGCAGGTGGGCATGGTGACTCGCTTCCAGTGAATGCAGTGTGACTTCGGAGACTAGGTCATAAGAGGCACTCAGCTTCCTCCTGGCTCTCTCCCCTGGGTCACTTGCTTGGGCAAACCAGCTGCCTCGTCAGGAGGACGCTCAAGCAATCCTCTGGAGCGGCCCATGTGGCGAGAGCTGCGGCCTCCAGCCAGCAGGCACAGGAGTGAGTCACTGTGGAGGCAGGCCCCCAGCCCCAGGCAAGCCCTCAGGTGACGAAGACTCCCACCGACATCCTGAAGGCTACTTGGGAGAGTCCAAGATAGACACCCAGACGGCTCCTCCATTCCCAATCCCCAGAAACTGAGAGCTCTAACAAATGTTACTAGAAGTCATTAGAAGCCACAGCGTGTCGGGATAACTTGTTATGCAGCCCTAGGTAACTGATACAACCCCTTGTGGCTCAACAGATGTCCCCTCATCCTCACTCTGTTCCCTTCTCGGGAGTGCAAATAGAATAGGCCATGTGGCTGCTTAATAACCTGTCGGAGCTGCTTGTCACATTCAGAATAAAGTCCAAACTCCCCAGCCAAGCTCCTCTAGGCTCTGCATGACCTGGGGATTTTTGTCCACTCCAGTCTCCCTCGACTAGTTTACCTTTCATCCCGGCCCCACTGGCCTTCTTTCTGTTCCTGGAACGGGTCGGACTTCCCCGCTGTCCCACCTGCTCTCCCCCGGTCGGAGCACAGTGGGTACCTCCCTCCGGTCCTTCAGGTTCACCCTCAGTGCCGCCTCTCTGCCCACTGCAGCTCACGGAGCCCCTGCCCTCGCCCCCACCTCCCATTCATTTTCTTCGGATCCTCCTTTGTGGTGCAAAAGTGATGCTGCTATTTCTTCTGCTGCCCGGCATGGTGCTTTCCACCACTGCCTTTATTAGCCATTGGTTGTTGGTTTACCCAGGAAATGTGTATGGCGTGAGGGCAGGGATTTGCCGTCTCTTTCCCTCTTCGCCGTGAGCTTGGGGCCTGGCTCCTGGAAGGCAGATGTCTACTCAGTGTGGTGGGGAGGGGCTTGACTCACAGCACCCGGCTGCCCTGGGGAATGCCACACCCTGCCCAGTACTCACCTTCTCGGATCCATGTAAGAAGTCATTGAGGGCTTGAGGGTCACTGAAAGAGAGAAGGGGGGAGACACTTGAGGAGATGAGGGGCGGGTAAGGAGGGAGAGTGATGGGGGGAGGGGGGACGGGAAGCCCACTACTCACCAAATCACGTCTAGTAAGCATCTCCCATCCTCATCATCCATCGCCACTGGATGGGGCGGGGCGGGAAGAGGGCGACAGGTTAGACGGCAGCAGCGGGCCAGGACGCTCCCTGCAAGGACCATTCCCTGGGGGCCCAGACCCCTGGAGTCTGTGGGCATGGGCGAGGGGGGCGAGGCAGGACCCTCCCCACCAGCAGCTCTGACCAGAGAGACACGGCTGCCTTTTCCTCCTCCCTCTGTCCCCCCAGCATCCGGTGATGACAATGATGACGTCAGTCCTGACTAAGGGAGCCCCGATTACGTGTGGGCCCCGTGCCAAGTGCTTCACACACGCTAACACGATTAATCCCCAGGGAACCCCTTGAAGTGGGTCTTGCCGCCCCCCAGCTTCGCAGAGGAGTTGATGCAAGAGCAGAGGCTGTGGTTCTCCATCTCCTGGCTCGCAGAGGTCTGGCCCCCGAGCTTGTGTCTGCTTCTTGAGGGCAGGGCTGGCCCAGAGCGGGGGTTGGGGGGGAAGGCATGAAGGGGCCCAGGTTCTGGGTCCCCGTGGAAGACACATGCAGTGCGGTTCTCACAGAGGGAAAGAGAGGGAGAGGGACCCGGAGGGTGGGCGCTTGGTGTCAGAGCAGCCTCCGGGGCCCAGCTGAGCCCGTCAGAGTGATGAGGATGAGGACGGCTAACATTTGGCCCGTGCTTATCACATGCCCGCCAGGTACTGTCCCAAGCATTTCACTAATGTTAGCTTGGTCAGTCTCCATGGGGAAGGGTACTGTGTGTCCCATTTTATAGCAAGAAAACTGAAGTTCTCTGTGTTTGCCATCCCCCTACCCCTACCCCTCACCTAACCTCCCATTGCTCCAAACATCCCACCAGGCTTCCAAGCACCCATCTTGCCAAACTTCCACCTCATGGTCCATCTCTCCTGTCTTCCAAACATATCCAACTGATCCATCCTTCCATCTGCCCACACATCCTTCCACCCAACGATGCAGACAGGACATGAGAAATCACACACAACCCCGGCCCAGAGCCATGGACTTCTTACTCACTCACTCTCTCTCTCTCTTTTTTTTTTGGTAGGGAGAGCAGGAGTGGTCCTGAACTCACTGAGGAGGATCTACCCCTCCCTCTACCTCAAAACACACAGAATCTCACTTGTGCCCTCAGCTGGGTCATGATTCCATGGGTCTGACAAATCCTCTGCACTTCCTTCCCAATCGCCACCCCAACCCCCACTAACCTCAACGGCTCTGTGACATAGCCTCGGGAGGAACCCCACATCACTAGTTCAGGGTCTTCTCTAAACTGTGCCTTGGAGGGTCTGATGAAAGCAAAAAGACCCTGTGGCCAGAAACACGCATGTGGGCCAGAGATGTTACACGTACTTCCGGATGGGACATGCACACACATATGCACACATGTACACACTTCACGGGCCCCGGGTTACAAGGCCAGTCTAGAACAGAAACATCCATCTTCAGGGCCTCACACGGCAATCACCCTCCCCTCTAAGCTGGTCCTGGGCACGGACCCCAGAGAGGCCTCTCCCTTTCAAGACTCTGGCGGCACCGGGCGTTGGGCACAACATACTCTCTCTGGCTTCACATCCCCGCCCCACCCACGCTTCCTTCTTCCTACACGAACCCCTGCCCTTCCCAACCAGCCCACAGTAGGCAAGGCCTGGCCGGGGAGCAACCTGGCAAGACTGCAGAGCACGTGGAGAAGACGGGGATGTGGGAGGGAGATCCTGCTTCTCCTGTAGATGGCGAGGAGGCAGGGGGCTGGCCCGAATGACCCCGGGGCCCCAGGTTCGGAAGGGTGGGGCTGAAGGTTGCGGCTTAGGAGGACCGTCCCTTCCATGGAGGAGGTGGGGGACCACAGCCCCTCCGGGAATGAGCTGACGCTTGGCTGGTTACCTGCGCTACAAACGAATCATGAAGGGAAGGAGGGGGTGTCCACTCCAGGTCTACGCAGGGCCCCCAGCTGGGGACTTGGGGAGTGTCCTTTTGGGGGCCAGCTGTGGAGAGAGAGGGAGAGAATGTGAGTGGGACCGTCAGTGAAAAGGAGAAAGATGCAGCCAGAGAGAGGAGAGGTCAAACCCAAGTGTACAAACGACAGGAAACAACGCCGCACATGATCACACGCGTGGTAGGTGCAGACAAGACTGCCCTGTAACTACCCGCACTGCACATGTACACACAGACACTCACGCAACAGCACGCAACACCGTACGGCTTAATCCACCGGCACTTTTGAGCCATCGGCCCTGAGGAAATACAGGGTTAGCTTCCTGCCAGCCTCTGGCCCATTCTCATCAACCCAACGACACACTGCCTTGGCTACGTGTGTTTCTGTTTAAAGACACCTTGTTGACGGCGAACCGCTCACACGGGGCTTGCGGCCAACAGCGCTGAAACTCAGGTGTAACTGCGCATCTCCCACGTGCTTTCTCCATGGAGCTCACTGCAGCCTTCCTGTGCTTAGGAGCACTGGGCGGCTTTTCACCTCTGTGTGGCAGGGGGCGTGTTTAACAGCAAAACCACTCACAAGAAGCACAGAAGTGCAAAACAACAGGGCCCTAAGGAGGATGCTTGTTGACAGCTGAACTGAGAAGGCAGAGGGTCACCGTGTTCCACCTCCGCTGGGGAGAGACTCGAACGCTTCACGACTCTGCACGTGACTGGGAAAGCCCCATACTCATTTGGGGCTTATTGACGTCAGCAGGTGGTGGATTCGCAAACACGGAATCCACGAACACCGAGGGTTAACCTGATGTGGTGGTGGTGATGATAGCTGCTGATTTTAAGTGCTCTGTGTGTTTCCCCATGTCAGCATCTTGGACTCCCTACGAGGCGGGTGCTCTGCTTAGTCCCATTCTGCAGATGAGGACGGCGAGGCTCTGAATGGTGAGCCATACGTCACCCCCAGATGCCTGTAGCAGTCAGCGGCCAGGCTGGGATCTGAGCCAAGGCCGGCTGACTGCAGAGTCCCCGCCCTTAACCACAGTCCCACAGACAGCCCTCTCATCGTGCTGTTTCTCTTGAAAATGTGAGGCAAACATGGCCACAGTGTCAAGATAAGGCAAAGCTGGGTGACAAGCCTTTGTTAGCATTTTGTGAATGCCTGGGATAGTTCAGATCCAAAGACAGGATAAGGGGGAGTGGATGGAAGAGAGGAGGGAGCTGCTGCTCCTTTTGATGCAGAGTCCAGACCCCCGGAAAGGTCTAGAGAGCCTCTGTCACAGGACCCTGGAACATGGAGTCCTGGCCCAGCTAGGCTGCAGGGGCACTGCCCTGGCCGGGAAGTGATCCCAAGCGCCCGCAGCGGCTTCGTGAGAGCCGCCAGCTCCACGTGGGTCCCCCCACCCCTCCTCCCTGCCCTGAGCTTCAGGTGTGGCCCAAGTTCTGTAAACCTCGGACCAGAAGGAGAGCCAGGAGGCGGGTATTTCCTGAAGGGAGCTCTCCAAGTGGGACCTGTGGGTGAATGCCCAGCAGGAGGCGCCAGGCTGTGAGAATCTGTCATCTCTGCGTTTTCATTTTGATGGTGACAGCCACGTAATGGGTGAGGGGGGGCTTTCCGGGGAGAGGACAGATCCTGCACTGCCATGGGGCATCAGTTATATGGGGGTTTAAAAATTTATAGCTCAGGGCTTCCCTGGTGGCTCAGCGGTATAGAACCCACCGGCCAATGCAGGAGACGCGGGTTCAATCCCCGATCCAGGAAAACCCAGCATACCACTGAGCCTGGGCGTAGAGACTGCAACCTGCAACTCAGCACTGCAGGCTTCGCAAGAGCCCGTGCTCCGCAACGAGAAGCCCACACACTGCAAGCAGAGCAGCCCCTCGGCAGCAGTGAAGACCAGCGAAGGAAGGAAGGAAAAGAAAGGAGGAATGGAGTCTAGGTGTGTAACAATGGCATCGCACTCTTTTTTTTTTCATTTAGAGTCCTTACCTTTCAAAAATACATCCTAAAATAACGTAGAGATGACATGATAAAACAAACGACTGTGACTTCAGTTCAGAATAACCCAGCTGTGTGAGTTCAGAGGCATATTGTCCTATGCGGTTCAAAACAGTATCCACTTAGCCACGCGTGACTACATACATTTAAGTTCAAGCTGTCAAAGGACTGGAGTAGGTATTTGTCCCAAGATGACATACAAGTAGTCATAAGCAAACAAAAAGATGATCACCACACCAAACATTAGGGCAATGCTATAGAAACCACAGATGCGGCCTCATTCCTGTTAGGTGACTAACAAAAATTCAGAAATTGACAAGTGTCGCTGAGGACCTGGAGAAACCCTTGCACTCTGTTGGTGGGAACGTAAAATGATGCAGCTGCTGTGGAAAACACTTTGGTGGTTCCTCAAAAAATTAAAAATAGAATTAGCATATGACCCAGCAAGCCCTCTTCTGGATATATATAACACAAAAGAATTGAAAGTGGGGTCTGGAAGGGCATATTTATGCAGCCCTTTCCATGATTCGCAAGAGCCAAGAGGTATGACAACCCAGGTATCTATCAACAGATGAATGGATAAGCCAATCGTGGTATCTGTTTACAACAGAATTATCATTCAGGGAGGAAAGGCTGAAGGGACGGCATGGATGACTTTGTGCCAAGTGAAGTCAGCCAGTGACAAAAAGACAAGGATACCATCTTATTCCACTCATGATGGAGAGACAGGAAGTAGAACGTAGTTTGCCAGGGACTGAGGGGTGGGGTGGAGAGAAATGAGGAATTGCTGCTTAGTGGGTATCCAGTTTCAGTCTGCAAGATGCAGAAAGCTTGAGAGAAGGATGGGGGTGGTGGCTGCCCCGCCATGCACCGCACTTGATGTCGCTGATTTGCACACTTAGATACGGCTGCGATGGTTGGTTCTGTTACGTGTGTTTTAACCACAATAAAAGGATGGGAAAAAGAGGGGACAGTCAGGAATATGAAAGTTTTCGATAAAACAGAGTCACATTAAAAGTGTAAAGGAAATTAAAACACCGAGTCCACGGTCACCCCCACATTTCAGGGGCTCAACTGCCACACGTGGCTGGTGGCTACCACGTGGAACAGCATAGATCTAGAACGTTCCTGTGGTGGCAGGAAGCCCCCTTGGACAGGGCCAGTCTGTCAGAGTGGTGGAAGATTGGTAAAGTGTTGGTTGATGCGGTTCAAGGTTTACTATTCTCCCTGCTTTGTGCACATTTGCAATTGTCCACAATGAAAAATTTTTACTTTGAAAATACTTGAGCATCAAAAATGATATGACTCTCTACTGTTTACTGTCTGTCTCCCCTACGAAAACGTCAACCCTCTGACTAGAGGGATTTTTGTCTGTTTTGTTCCTTGTGGGACACTCAGAGTCCACACAGGACACAGCACATGGAAGGAGCTCACTAAATATTTGTGGGATGAATGAATGAATTTGCAGGGACGGTTTAAACAAACCCATCCATTCGTTTAAAGAGCAGCCTGGTGAAAAGGGTATGTATTCATTGTCCGTTCTATATCGGGGAGAACTGAGGATCCTGCAGTGAGCAATGAGATCCTCCAGCCCTTGACCTTGGGGAAGATGATGCTTAGTGGTTCTTAACCAGGGATGACACTGGATGCCCAATGTCACACACATACGCAAAAAGCTTTTGGACAAAGGAAAAAAAAAGATCGGGAGACTGGGGCAGAGGACACACAATTAGCACACAAAGCTGCAAACTCAACATATCCACACGAGAGGATGCCTTCCACCCCTGCAGAGCAGAAGCTTGAAAAGCCACTGTATGGTTCCACTCGAGTCCCACACGACGTGGACACATGGATAGGACCACAGCCAACCCTTGAAGCTTGGACACATGAGCGAGAGAGGATCATTCGCTGCTGTCAGCCATTGAGATCCAGGGCTCACTTGTTACTGCACATCACTCAGTCGAAGCTGACTGATACATCTTGGAAGAGCACCCCCCCAACCCCAGTGCTTCCTCGGTATCAGACCTTGTGCTAACTCCATATAGACTCCTCCCAGTCTCCAGGGAGACAGGAGGAATGTTTCCTATTTTACAGTGCAGGAAACTGAGGCTCACAGGGGTCAGGACACTTGCCCCAAATCACACCGTGGGACCAGACTCTGAACCCAGGCCCTGTGATTCTGAAGAACCTCATTCACCAGCATTGGGCTATAAAAAGCATGAGAAGCCAGGCCTGCAAAATCGCAACCAGCTCAAGAGAACAGCCATGACGCAACAATGACAAAGTGTCCTTCCAGAAAATCGCGTGAATTCCTCCGGCACTTGGAATGCCTTCGGAGTTTTGCGTTGTCATCAGGAGTTGTGCTGAAGCCAGGGCGCTGAGCAGGACACAGAATTCAAAGTCCCCGTGAAGCTCCATAAACAGGCTTATTTTAATTTCCCGACAGGAATGCTACTAACCCTCGGGTTATTTGCAAGTCATAAAAAAGAAAGTCAATGGAACCCTATCATTTGCTGATGGGAAGTGATAGGCAGAGAAGAGGATATGGCAAAGTCTAGCTGTTGCTTTTCCAAACACCATTTCCCCACCCCTCCTTGTCTTGCTCACGGAAGCCCGATCTCGGGGTAATACATGCCAACTCCAAGATGTAAACAAAGGCTGTTCTGAGTCAGTCTTTTTCAAACTACGGGTCACGCCTTTGAGGGTTGTGAAATCCAGTTAGCAGGTTGTGACCAGGGATTGCTTTCAAGTTAAAGAGTATAGGATCAAATGGCTTGGGATACAATATAAAATATTAAGAGGCATCACACAGGGTTTCAGTGGACACTGGTTTCAATTATGTGTGTGTGTATACATTTTCCTACTGTAGGTTGTGGCCAAAACAGCTGCTGTCCCTTTATCAGACACTCACTTTCCAAGGCTTCCTTGCAGCCAGAGTAGTCATAGTTTTGCAAATAAGTAAAAAGCAAAGTGTATAGGATTGGGTTCTGCTCAATGAATCTTTCGGGGAAGACAGAATTTGAGAAAGTTTTTCTTCCAGAATATCAAGATAGAGCTTCTCTAGGGAGAAAGTCATTTCTCATTTTGAATATAGTTGAGAAGACTGGAGCTGTAGCAGCCATTTTGCTGCCATGAGGCAATAAACCTGAGGCTGATAACCCTACCTGTAGACAATAAATGATGAGAGGAGAGAAAAAGACTAGGTTTTTAAAAACTCCTCACAGCTTGCCTGCCTCTAGACTGCTTAATCCTAACAGTTTAAGCCGCTATTAAGTTTCCATTGTTTGCAGTCAAACACAATCTAACACAAATGAGTTAGTACTTCTAGGTATCTTTGCAACCCATCACAAGGACTCTCCCAGCCTTCCATGAGTCAAGACTGTACTCTGAATCCACTGAGAAGAGAGGCCCAGCAAAATGGGAGAGGGCTGATGGTAAGGGGATCTGAAAAAAATAAAGACTACTGTGGTTGACTGCAAAAGCAGCCCGAAACTTTTCTCCTCCTGGTCTTGTCAGGGCCTCCTATCAAGAGATGGAGTCTATTAACCAACCCTTGAACTTGGGTTGGCCTTTTGACTTGCCTTGGCCAACGGGATGCAGCGGAAGTGACGGTGTGTGTTTCTGAGCCTATTCTTTGCCCAGCTGACATGTAAAGAAGTCCAGGTTAGCCTTGTGGAGGACAAGAGACAAATGCCATCACCGCCACGATTCCAGTTCACAGGCAGCCAAGCTGTCGAAGCAGAACCACCTAGCTGGCCTATAGCTGACCACAGCCAGGTAAGATAGTAGTAACTAGAGGCGCCCAGGCCAAGTTCCAGCCACTGGGATCACGGTTTTGTTTTGACCTACCGTGGCATATCGTGTTTTTCAAAGATGGCGCAGTAATGTCTCCAGTCCTCCATGATCTTCCACAGTGCAACCTTGTTAGTGCTCTTGAATTAAGCAAAGTTTGTGACGACTTCAACCAGGACAGTGAAACAGAAGCGCCACTATGTGACTTCTTAAAGCCAATTTAGTTTCTGCTGTGTCCATCAGGACATTTACCCCAGAAGCCCTAAGCCACCTTAATGGAATTCTGGCCGCTTTGGGGAGGCCATGCTATGGGGAGGCCTAAGCTAGGCGCACGGAGAGACCACAAGTAGGTGCTCTGGTTGACAGTCGTATTTTCCAGACATCCCAGCCCAGGTGCTAAGCATGTGTGTGAATGAGCCTTCAGCCCCTAGCCTTCAGGTCTTATCAGCTAAGAACTTAGACGTCTTGGAGCAGAGACTCACTATTCCTGGCCCATAAAACTCATGAGCACAATACAATTTTTCCTTTAAGCTTTGCGATAATTTGTTAAACAGCACTAACAACCTCTAAAGGTTGGGGGTTGTTTGTTACATGGCAGCAGCTAACTGATACAGCCTTTTCTAGAGACAAAGCAACAGCCGTGATTTCACACCTCTGAATCACCCAAGTCTTATCCACTCCACCTCCTGAATCTCTCCACTCTATCTCCTCCTTTCCGAGGCCACTATTCCTGCCCAGATCTAAGTCTCATTGTCTCTCTTTCCATCTGTCCATCCAACCAGCCTGCTTTAACATGCAGGGTAACAACTGGCTGCTCTGTTTTTTAAATATTCAAGCACTTCCTTACTGGTTGGTAACTAAATGCTGCCCCAGCCCCCAGAACCTCACCTGCCTGCTCAGAACCACCTGAGATACCCCCATGGCCCAGCACAGCAGAGAGCCTACAGGTCCCTCCCTTGGCACCATGCTGGACACTGCCTGACTGGTATCCCTGCTGCTTGTCATGAATTCTGAATATCACCACTGCTGCATCCAGCCATTCACCCACGGACGGGCAAGTGCTACTCAGTACCTCCTGTATTCCTGGTCCAGGCTGGGTGCTGAGACAAGCTGTGGACAAACAGAGATATACCTTCACAGAGGCAAGGCCACAGGTAAAGATGCCAATGAAACTACACACAGATGACCATATAATGCCCACCTCCTCCTACTGGCTAGGGTCTCACTGGCCTCTGCTCATGCATGCCAGCCCCCATCTCACCGGCCACCAGCCCAACCACAAGACCAACCCCGTGCTAAGGAAACTCGCTCAGCTGGCTGGAGCCTGGAAGTTCAGGTGTTGGAGGTGGTGCAGGTCTGTGCCCTCTGCCCTCGGTCACAACCACTTCCTGCTTTGTCATCCTCTTCGTCACCATGACCAAGGTTTGCCCAGGGCTCACCACAGGCCAGGTGCCGTTCTCGGCGCTTCATCTTACCTCACTCACTGCAGCCTCAACAACCATCCTACACGCCAGGCGCCAGTATCCTCGTACCCATTCCACCGCTGAGGAAACTGAGGCTGCCAGAAGGATTAGGTGACTTGCCCAAGGGTCGCCCAGGTAGCAGGATGGCAGAGCTGGGATTCGAATCCAGGCTGACAGGCTCCCAAGATCACGGGACTACAGAGCGGTGGCTGCCTGGCTGGCTATCCCCTATCCACCCTGCCACAGGTGCACTTCCTGCAAAGTCTTCATAGGCCCCCCCACCTTCCTCTAGGTACCCACTCGGGTGCTCTTCCCCAAAACTTTCTTGAAACGCCACACAGAAGTCATAGCACTTTCCCCACACCTGGGTCACACACAGACTGGGTGATTCCCCGACGGGCATTCCACAGTGGACTCAACATATCACAACGCCAGGAAGTCATGCTCTTAGGATGCTTTTTTTTTTTTTTTTTTGACCATGCCACACAGCTTGTAAGATGTTTTAGTTCCCCAACCTGGGATGGAACCCAGGCCCTCAGCAGCGAGAGTGCAAGAGTCCTAACCACTGAAACACCAGAGAATCCCCTTCGGATGCATTTCTAAGGCATCTGTAGTGCACCGAATGGTGCTCCGCCTAAAAAGGTATGCCCACGACCCCAAATCTGTGAGGTGGCCTACTTGATTTGGGAAGAAAAGGCTCTGTAATTAAGTGAAGGATGTCAAGATGAGATCATCCTAAATTATCTGTGAGCCCTGAATCCAACAACCAAAGACTTTATTTTTGGCCACATCACGCAGCATTCAGGATCTTAGTTTCCTGACCAGGGACTGAACCTGTGCCCCCTGCTGCGGAAGCATAGAGTCCTAATCACTGATGCATCAGGGAATTCCCGACCAATGACCTTTTAACAGATAGAAGATACAAAAAGAGAATGTCACATGAATGTGGACGTAGAGAATAGAGTGATGCAGCCTCAAGCCCCAGACCACCCAGAGCCACCAGAATCAGTAAAAGACAAAGGATTCTTCCCCAGGGCCTTCAGAGAGAGCATGCCAATACCTTGATTTTGAACGTCTGCCCTCCAGAACTGTGAAAATAAATTTCTGTTATTCTAACTTGTTATAAGATAGATGCTTGTCATCTGTAGGTACAGGATATATATGCACCAACCACCATGTACAGTTGCGCAGGCTGTTCACTGCACAAAGGAGTCCAGTATGGGTACAAGTCGGGCTTGAAATCCAGCAGAGGCTCTGCTCACAGCAGTGAGACTCAGAGAAGAACTACATCCACACTTGGAGAAAAGACTCACTTTTCCTAATTCACTCAAGGGAGACTCTTGGGACTGTGCCCTTCCAGAAGAGACCTTTTGCAATTCCCTGCAAAGACCTAGTAGAGTAAACTGGGCCCCAGATATGTAGCCACTGGCATGCTGTGTCAATTTCAAAGCCAGAAAAGAAAAACAGGGAGGGGAAATGTTGATTCCTCACCTACTCCCACCCTTTTGGGGGGAGAGAAAGAAAGCTATTTGGAGAGCAATTAAAGTCGACACCAGCTTTATTTTCAGTGACCTTTAGAGTTCTCAAATCACTGAATGAGTTTAACAACATAAAAGCGTGCCCTATAAAACTTGGATTGCTCATAAAGCGACTGGTGTCTAGCTCCTAAAAGCCTCGTTTACACAGGTATTACACACTAGAAATGTTTCGTACATTCTTTTCTTTTTCCTTTTGCTATTCACCGCTGTTCTAAATGCAGCTATATAGCTGCAGGCCTGCCAAGAAAATCAGGCATCTGAAAAGGTTTTTGCTTTTTTTTTTCTTCTTAATACTAGTGTATAAAAAACAAGAGGAAACTCTGAGAAGGAATGGAACAGGCAATGGGGCAGGGGGAGGGGGTGTGAAGGCGACACAAGCAGTGATCACCTTGACAGGACCAGGGTCACCCAGGGCATCAGGCAGCAAGAGAAGGCTTCAAGTTCAGGACAAATGGAGCTGAGAGAAGTGAAGGGGAAACAAGAGCCCCCACAGCACCCACACATGCTTTAGACCACGTGGTCCTAAACGTGTGGGCAGGCACCAGAAGCACCTGGAAGGCTTTTAAAGTAAAAAATGCATTTCAGAGGGGCTTCCCTGGTGGCTCAGTGGTAAAAAATCCGCCTGACGATGCAGGAGACACAGGTTTGGTCCCTGATCCGGGAAGGCCCATGTGTCTCGGAGCAATTAAGCCTGCATTCTGCAACAAGAGAAGCCACCACAGTGAGAAGCCCGTGCACAGCCAGAGAGCAGCCCCCGCTCTCAGAGAGGAAAACACACGCAGCGGTGAAGACCCAGCATGGCCAAATAAACAAACAGAATCGTTCTTTTTTAAATGGATTTCAGAACCTGAAGGTTAGGGGCGGAGGACTGAAACTTTGCATTTCTAACAAGCTCCCCCGTGATGCTGATGCTGCTGCTCCCAGGAGAACCACTGCTCTAGAAGCTTGGGGGTCTTCAGTTCTCCTTCTGGGGCTCTCGCTCTCGTACACAACACAAGCCACCAGTTTCGGGCCAGTGTCCGGACCCCTGACAAAGCGGCCTCACGGGGTCCTCTCCGAGGCTCAGGAGGATGCAACAGCCAGTCTCGGTCTGACAGTTTGGTAAACAGAACTTGAACTTGGTTCCATTCAGCAATGTACCTTCCCAAGAGAATGGCTCACAATGAGTGCAGGTCTTTTGTCCTTTTGCCAGACACGTCCTTTCACAGCCTCGTCTGCAGCTAAGTATGAACATGGGAAAGAGTTTTACATTTGGATTTTTAAAAAAGCCTTATATTGGGAAGATTATTTGCCCCTACTCCTTCCTGCTTGAAAGGCTGATGTGAAGCATGGTGATAATGGCCGGTGCTAGTACAGCCATTTTGCACTCCTGAGGGGGAAAGGTCAAGCAAATCCGAGACAGACCCAGTGGCCAGGCAGTACTGAGCTGCCAAATATCCCCGGAAAGGCCTTCCACTACATGTCTTGCTCCAGAAGAGAATTAAAAGCATTGATTAACTAAGGTTAAACACTTAGTTTATAACACAGCAATTCCAGTCCAAGGCATTGACTAAGTGGATATAAAAAGTATATCTACAAAAACATTTGTACAAAAATTTTCCTAGCAGCCTTAAGCCCCAAATTGGAAACAGCACAGATGCCTGTTGACTGGTAGCTGGATAAACAAACTGTGTTATAACCCTGCAACCGAATACTTTGTTAATCAAAGAGAATAAACTACATAAGTAAAATATACAGGCAAGGTCATAGATGAATCTCAAATCCAACATGCTAAGCAAAGAAAACCAAGCACAAAGACGACCCTCGGTGTGATTCTCTTTAAGCCTAGTTCTAGTGAAACTGACAGGAAAAAGATCGGGGTGTAGTTGCCTCAAGTGGGTGGGATGAAGGGGAGTGGGCTAAGTACTGACCCGGAAAATCCACAAGGAGATCTTCTGGGATGATGCAAATGGCCTACAGCTAGATCTGGGTTATGGTTTCCTAGGTAATATTTGCCAAAATTCATCAAGCGGTGCACGTAAGATTTGCACATTGTATTATATCTAATTTGTATCCCAGTAAAGTACAACTAGTGTGTTAAAATAATAAAGCCCACACAATCAATTCTTGTTATTTGTGGTAGTCCTGTTCTACAGAGTTGCCACAAACACTGAATTCAAGAACAAGGAACTATTGGCCCGGAGAGAAATACAGGTTCTTATGAGCCTCTGGTCCCAACACTCTCATCGACCGATCAATACATAACCTTGTTTTTACGAGTGCTTCTGTTTAAAGACACCAGATTTAACATATATTGCTGATTCATTCGCACTGAACGCATAACCAGCGGCACTGTAACTCGCACCGGAACAGAGCGCATCTGAGACACATCACAGACTTTTGGAGCTTAGGACCGCAAGCCAACACTTCAGCACGCTACTTGGGGCATTTCAATGAAATGAATCACCAATGAAGAGCTCCCAAAATGTGGAAAACGTGGCACTAAACAGACCAAGAAAGAGCCACTTGTCTGCGATGGAAGAGCTGAAACAAGAAGACAGAGTGTCTCTATGGTCTACCTAAGCTAGGAACAGGGACACGGGGAGAACTCAAGGCTTTCATCTGCTCTGCACATGTCTGCAAGCGATCAGGAGAGCACTCTGAGCGCTGATTTGGGGCTTACAAAGAAAGTCCAGCAGGTAAATGAATTTGCAAAAACAGCACGAGGGAAGAAGAATCGACCATACAGGGAAATAATTATCAAGATTGTAACACATTTACTCTTTACCCAGAGATGTCCCTCATGGGCCTGATCCTCTAGTAAAACCTGATCCTCTAGCAAAAAAACTAGGATGGGGATCTGCAGATGGGGACAAAAGGGAGGGAGACATTCCGCTGCAAATTCTTCAGAAATAATATTTGGTTTTTCGGCCAATATCTTAATCATTTCAAAAAGGCAAATATTGAAAACTGGGTTAGGGACTTCCCTGATGGTCCAGTGGTTAAAAATCTGCCTTGCATTGGGACGCGGATTCAATCCCTGATCAGGGAACTAAGATCCCAAACGCTGCGGAGCAACTCAGCCCCCACACAGCTACGGAAGCTCGAGAGCCGCTGCTAGAGAGCTCGGATGAAGAGCCCTGCGTGACGCAGCCAAGACCCCACGCACCTCAGCGAGGCCCGGCCACAGTACATGAATAAAAAGAATGTTATAGAAATAAATTAAAAACGGGTAAAAAAAAAACCAAGAGGAATATTCCTACCATCGCTCATCAGGTCAACTGTTACTTGCAGCCGAATGCACACCAACTAAAAGCTATCCAGTGGTTAACAGCAAGCGCTGGGATTCGAGCCCAGACTCTGTGGAAGCCTTGGCCTGCCTTCCAGGACGGGGCCCTGCCTCATTTCCAGTGCCCGTGAAAACACTGGGAATCTGGCCATCTGCTGGCATGACCTCCCTTCCTTTCCCCAGCAGAAACTCTTTTCTCCCTGAACTTGGAGGGAGCCTTCCAAATCATGGCCTGATTTCTCCCACATGATGACTGAGGCGGAAATACGGGAGGGTCCTGAGAAGGGCGAGCCAGAGGCCCATGCCAGGAAGGGGCGGGGAGCTGGGTGGGCAGATCCTGAGCCAGCTACGAGTTTACAGTCCTGGCGTCAAGATGCCACACTTCATCCTGTTTCTTAACAAATGTCTGCACTTTCCTCTGTTGTTGTTGTTTAGTTGCTAAGTTGTGTCTCTTTTCCGACCCCGTGGACTGTAGCCCAGCAGGGTTCTCTGTCCATGGGATTTCCTAGGCAAGAATACTGGAGTGGGTTGCCATTCCCTCCTCCAAGGGATTGTCCCAACCCAGGGATCCAACAGGAGTCTCCTGTTCTCCTTTACTGGCAGGCTGATTCTTCACAGCTGAGTCACCAGGGAAGAGCCCACCCTCCTCCAGGGCTTACTCAAAAGTAGCATCCCTCCAGGCAAGAATACTGGAGTGGGTCGCCACGCCCTCTTCCAGATCTTCCCGACCCAGGCATCAAACGGGCATCTCTTCTGTCTTCTGCATTGGCAGGGGGTTCCTTACCACCAGCGCCACCTGGGAAGCCCATTCAGGGAGCACAGTCCCTCTAGCCCTGTCTGTGCCCACCGGCTGGAAGGCTGAACCAGCCTCAGTCTCTTGCTGCTTCTAGAGTCCCTCTCAACTCAGCTCCCCACTCCGGGGCCAACAAGATGCATGCCCCGAGAGGTCACGTGGTTCCCCCCTCTCAGGACGCTCTGCTACCCCTAACAAAGCGGAGCTGGGGAGACAGCAGCAGGGACAACAGACATCCCTGCTCTCCTGGCATGGTCCAGGGCGGAAGCCAGACCACGAAACAGCGACACTGCGCTGAGTGGAGAAAAACAAGGATGGGGGAGCAGGTGATGCGGGGAGCGGGCAGGGGTGGCTAGGGGTGCATTTTTAGTGGTCAGGGTGTCCACACGAGGGAGTCTGAGCTGATGCGCAGAAGATAAGGATCGAGTTAGGCAAATGGGGAAGGGCGTTCTGGGCAGAAGGCAGAGCAGATGCAAAGGTCTTATGGCAGAAATGTGCTGGGGACGCTTAAGCAACCGCAAGGAGGTCAAGGAGGTGGGGTCAGACAGGTGATGAGGACAAGCCACGCAGGCCCTTGGGTTTGTATTCGGAGTGAGTCCCGGGGGGTGACTGGACTTGGGCTTTCAGAGGACCCTTCCAGCTGCTGAGTGGAGAGTGGACTGCAAGAGGGGAGGACGGGCGCAGGGAGCCCAGAGAGGAGAGAATGGTGGCAGGTGAGAGTGCCAGTGGCTCAGACGTGTCTGACTCTGCAGCCCCGTGAACTGTAGCCCGCCAGGCTCCTCTGTCCATGGAATTCTCCAGGCAAGAATATTGGAGTGCACTGCCATGCCCTTCTCCAGGGGATCTTCCCGACCCAGGGACTGAACCCGGGGCCTCCTGCGTTGCAGCAGTTTCTGAGCCACCAGGGAAGAGAATGGTGACAGGGGAGGAGGTAAAAAGTGGTTGGATTCTGGAACGACGGCAAGGCAACAGGGTCTGCAGATGCACTGGCCAGGAGGCACGAGGGGACGAGCAGAGTCGAGGGCCCGCTGTCATCTGAGATGGATGGGAGGACAGAGCAGCTGAAAGTGGGCAGCCAGTCAGGACGAGCAGCCCTCACACAACCTCTTGTATCAGCTCTTGTGGTTGACCTAGCACCTTCCACTTAAGGCCACTTCTCCTTAAGGTATTCTGATGGTCCCAAAGCTATTAATTATCTTATTAGCAGAGGGACTGACCTCCCACCTGGGGCAAAAGCAGGCGGGGCTGCTCAGTGTCTAGACAGAGAGGAACAGCTGAGACAAGCAAGACCTCCAAATCTTCCTTGCCCAGCAGCTCTCTGTGTATCTTGTTTCAGAGCCTGGCCTTTCCCCAAAGTCTAAACTGAGATTCACAGTTTAGATCCGACTCTGAATCCTTAAACCACCTGGGGGTATATGCTGTGAGTTAGGGTGCTCAGTTGCTCGTGTCCGACTCTCTGCGACCCCTTGGACAGTAGCCCACCAGGCTCCTCTGTTTGTAGGATTCTCCAGGCAAGAATATCGGAGTGGGTTGCCATTTCTTTCTCCAAATGGACCCATCCCATTTCGTCTCTTTCCAAATGAGGTTTTGGTCCCCAGCCTGGCTTATTAAGTCTCTCCTTTCCCATCAATGAGACCAGTGGCTACTCTGGCCTCACACCAGAGGTCCATACGTGGTCTGGCTCTCAACCTGGGCTCCGTTCTATTCCATTGGTAGAATGTCAATTTCACTTTATTCCCTAATCTCAGAGATAAAACGTATTCAGCTGGACAGGTAATCAATACACGGACTGACACCACGAAGGATGTGAGGGACAGTCCAGATAGCAAGATGCCTCAGAAGAACACAAGGTGCCCAAAGCGGAGATTGTGATGCCCCTCTGCTGAACAACACATCCTTCAGTAAGCTGATGCATATCACACTGCCAACCTTTAACGAAACTATCCTCACAAGAGACAGAAGGCATAAAAAAGTACTCACAAAGAAACCAGGAGATTGAAAATAATAATCTGTGGACACAGAAGGTCACATATCGTATGATTCCATTGATATGAAATGCTCAGGTAAACCCATAAAGACAGAAAGCAAATTCCAACCAGTCCATTTTAAAGGAAATCAGTCCTGAATATTCACTGGAAGGACTTGAGGCTGAAGCTGAAACTCCAATACTTTGGCCACCTGATTCGAAGAATCCACTCATTGAAAAAGACCCTGATGCTGGGAAAGAATGAAGGCAAGAGGAGAAAGGGACGACAGAGGATGAGATGGTTGCATGGTATCGCCAATGCAATGGACATGAGTTTGAGTAAACTCCAGGAGCTGGTGATGGACAGGGAGGCCTGGCGTGCTGCAGTCCATGGGGTCGCAGAGAGTCGGACACGACTGAGTGACGGAATTGAACTGAACTGAGGAGCTGCGGGAAGGAGAAATGAGGATAAACTGCTTAATGTGCGTAGGGCTTCCTTTTGGGCAAGGGAAATTACCCTAGACAGATGAGCAGGCAGAAACTAGACAGAGACAAAGACTGTTTAACATTACTAGTGTAACTAAAAGCCACTGACTTTACATTTTAAAAAATTCTTTTTAAATTGACATATAGCTGATTTACAGTCTTGTTAGTTTCAGGTGTACAGCAAAGTGATTCAGGTTTTTATATTTACATAGATTATTTTTCTTCCCTTATAGGTTATTTCAAAATATTGACTATTGTTCCCTGTGCTTGTTAATCTGTTATATATAGTAGCATGTTTACGTTAATCCCAAACTCCTAATTTCTTTGTCCCCAAATTGCTAACTTCATGACATGTGAATATTAACCCAAAAAAAGCCAAACAGAGTTAATGTAAGCAGTAAGTAGACGGTTCTGTGCCTACTATAAGCTCTTTCTGTGTGTGTGTGTATGCGTGTGTGTGTGTCTCAGTTGTATCTGACTCTTTGTGACCATATGAACTGTATGTAGCCCACCAGGCTCCTCTGTCCATGGAATTCTCCAGGACATTCTCCAGGTTGCCATTCCCTTCTCCAGAGAAATCTTCCCAACCCAGGGATTAAACCCAAATCTCCTGCATTGCAGGCAGATTCTTCAACATCTGAGACACCAAGGAAGCCCCGTAAGCTTTTTCTAAACCACGTTAAAAATAAAATCAGTGATGTTTTTAGCAGAACTGACAAAAAGTTGCCTGAAACTTTAGTTATCAAGAACATTATTCAAAATACAGACTTGTTTTCAGACTTCAGTTTTTATCATTAGTGATGACTACTGATAAATAGCTGGAATCAAGATTGCCGGGAAGAATATCAATAACCTCAGATACGCAGATGGCACCACCTTTATGGCAGAAACTGAAGAGGAACTCAAAAGCCTCTTGATGAAAGTGAAAGTAGAGAGTGAAAAAGTTGGCTTAAAGCTCAACATTCAGAAAATGAAGATCATGGCAACTGGTCCCATCACTTCTTGGGAAATAGATGGAGAAACAGTGGAAACAGTGTCAGACTTTATTTTTCTGGGCTCCAAAATCACTGCAGATGGTGATTGCAGCCATGAAATTAAAAGACGCTTACTCCTGTGAAGAAAAGTTATGACCAACCTAGACAGCATATTCAAAAGCAGAGACATTACTTTGCCGACTAAGGTCCGTCTAGTCAAGGCTATGATTTTTCCAGTGGTCATGTATGGATGTGAGAGTTGGACTGTGAAGAAGGCTGAGTGGCAAAGAATTGATGCTTTTGAACTGTGGTGTTGGAGAAGACTCTTGAGAGTCCCTTGGACTACAAGGAGATCCAACTAGTCCATTCTGAAGGAGATCAGCCCTGGGATTTCTTTGGAAGGAATGATGCTAAAGCTGAAACTCCAGGACTTTGGCCACCTCACTCGAAGAGTTAACTTATTGGAAAAGACTCTGATGCTGGGAGGGATCGGGGGCAGGAGGAGAAGGGGACGACCGAGGATGAGATGGCTGGATGGCATCACTGACTCGATGGAGGTGAGTCTGAGTGAACTCCGGGAGTTGGTGATGGACAGGGAGGCCTGGCGTGCTGCGATTCATGGGGTCGCAAAGTCGGACACGACTGAGCGACTGAACTGATAAATATAACATTATTTACATGTTTGATTTTTTAAAAATCTTCCTCACCTGTCTTATGATAAGCAGGTGATGCTTAAGAGCCTGGACTTTGGAACCAGACCCTCTGGATTCAAGTGCCACCTCTGCCACTTAACTGACCTGTGGCCTCAGGCATGCTACTTCAACCTCCCTGTTTTCTTCCCCTATAGTTTCTTTCCCTGCAAAATGATATTAAAAGTCGTGCCCACATCAGAGAGTTGTAAGCCCTAAAATGAATGGACACATGTAAATAGATATGCATAAGGCACACGCTTACCATTTTTACTGCCAAGAGTGTAGACTCAAAAGTTGCTGTGGCCTGGCCAGGCAATCAAGGTCAGCATCAACCTAATAAGTCAAGTTGATAGTATGTACCTTTGATGTGATAAGATGGGAAGGGCAAGGACACTTCCTCTCTTCAGTCTTCTTCCTAAACCCGTAGGCCCTTGTGTAACCACAAGAATGTTGCTCAGGTGTGTCTGACTCTTTGTGACCCCGTAGACTGCAGCCTGTCAGGCTCCAGGCAAGAATACTGGAGTAGGTTGCTGTTCCCTTCTGCAGGGGACGTTCTGAACCGAGGGATCGAACCTGGGTCTTCCTGCATTGCAGGCAGATACTTTACCAGCTGAGCTACCAGGGAAGCTCAATCACGAGGGGAAAAAACATCAGACGAATTCCTAGAGAGGCACATTCTCCAAAATTCCTGACCCGCAGTCCCCCCAGATGTCAAGGTCACCAAGAGGAAGGAAAGTCTGTAAAACCGGCACAGCCAGGAGAGGGAGGTCAAGGAGACAAGAAGGACACGATGTGATGGGGTGTCACAACGTGATGTAACGTCATCAATGTAATGGGGTGTCCTGGGTGGAGTCCTGGGACAGAAGAAGGACATCGGGGAAACTGAGGAAATCGGAATCAGTTCTGAAGTTGGGTTGATAGGAATGCTGCTCTCTTGGCTGTGATAAACTTTGACCAGGTCCTGTGCCCTCTGACCCCGGATTGTGCCCTGGTTCTCCTACAATCTCACCCCTACGTGGCGGCCAAAGGGACCCTGTCCGCTCACACCATCCTCTGCTTGGAGCCCTCCTGTGACGGCTGCCTCACTCGAAGTCTAAGCTCTTCCGGTGACGTTCTGCCTCCATCCCGCCTCTGGCCTCGCCTCGCACCCTCTCTCCCTCCTTCAGTCCCCTCCAGCCACAGCAGTCTGCTCCACATTGCTCCGAGGCATCAGGCACACGCCTGCCTCTGGACCTTTGCACCAGATCAGAGACGCTCCGCATTCTGTGGACAGCTGTGGGCCCCACCCCCTCACCTAGCACTTGCACCTCCCTCGCCCCGCTGTGCTTGTCTTCAAAGCTCTGATCACCATCTCACGTGTGACCATGATCGAGCTTATCTACGGCCTGACTCGGCTGGGAGGGGTGAGCGCCAGCTGTTTTGTTCCTTTGGTGTAAACAGGGACTGAACGACAGAGGGGGACGTTCTCAGGGGTCACAGCTGATGCTGAACAGAGGCGATGTGTGGCCGGGTTTGGGGGAGGGTGTGGTGGCGGGGGCAGCATACAGCCACAGGCAGACCAGGGACCCGTGGGGCTGGGCTCGGAAGGGGGACTGGCCACAGGGATGAGAGCAGGGACCCAGAGGGAACCTGTCAGTGGCAGATGGGAGGGGTGAAAGGTCACAGGTCAGGGAGGGGGGAAATTGGGCCTCAGCACAGAAAGCTGATCAGAGAAGGGGGAATTGAGCAGAGGGATCACAGCTGATGCTGAACAGAGGCGATGTGTGGCCGGGTTTGGGGGAGGGTGTGGTGGCGGGGGCAGCATACAGCCACAGGCAGACCAGGGACCCGTGGGGCTGGGCTCGGAAGGGGGACTGGCCACAGGGATGAGAGCAGGGACCCAGAGGGAACCTGTCAGTGGCAGATGGGAGGGGTGAAAGGTCACAGGTCAGGGAGGGGGGAAATTGGGCCTCAGCACAGAAAGCTGATCAGAGAAGGGGGAATTGAGCAGAGGGTCTGACGGGGCCAGAGCTACAGAGAGCAGCTCAGAGAGAGAGAGAGAGAGAGAGAGAGAGAAAACAAGAGGGAGAGAGAGGGGAGGCGGGCACATCTCTCCAGGACAGGGTCGTGGGGCCAGGGAAACGCTCCACAGAACTTCCCCACCTGCCCCCGCCCAGCAGAGCAACCCAGGAGGCAAAATAATCCAGTCAGTCTACACCAGTGGCTTCTAACCCGAATGCCAGGAGCCACCCCAACACAGACGACCACAAAAGACTCCAGACGAGTGTGCAGAATGCTTGCAGACACCGCCCGGATGAACCCCGTCAGGCTGGTCAGGACGCCGTGCCCTGGGGCCGGACCCGCAGGCATCTCCGGGGACAGCTTGGACAGCGTGCTCATGGGCGCCCTGCAGGAGGACACTCCTCCAGTCCGCAGAGCAAAGGCTGAAGAGCCACAGCAGCAGCGAGGGCTGCCAAGAGGGGTTTCAGTCCTCACCTAGGAAGGAAGATGCTAGAACGTGTGATGTGGAGCCCACTCTGTCAAGGGAGGAGAGCCTACAGACAACTTCTACCTATCACCATAAGAAGCCAGGGACCAGTCTTAATTCCACCCTTGTGAATAATGGGGCAGATATAGAACATTCTAGAATGTTCACACCACCCTCTAACAGGAAACAACCCAGATCCCCATCAACAGAAGAATGCATGAATATGCTGTGGTTTGTCCACACAATGGAATACTACACAGCAATAAAAAAGGATCAAACTACTGGTACACAGAACACAGAAGCATCTCACAGACATTATGTGGAAACAAAACACCACTGTATGGTTTCATATACAAAGTATACACCCATTCTAACTATGGAGTTGGAATCAGGATGGTGGTTCCCCGGGGGCTGGGGGGGTGAATGGAGGGACCAGAAAGGGCTGGGTCATCTTTGGGGAGGCTTCCCAGGTGGCTCAGTGGTAAAGAATCTGCTTGCCAATGCAGGAGAAGTGGGTTCGATCCCTGAGTCAGGAAGATGCCCTGGAGAAAGCACTGGTAACCCACTCTAGGAAATCCATGGAAAAGGAGCCTGGCGGGCTACAATCTGTGGGGCTGCAGAGTCAGACACGATTTACTGACTAAACCACCACCACACCACCACATTCTGCTGTTTGTTTTTTATCTGGGAGCTGGTTATATGGGTGTGTCCAATGAGCAAAAAGTCACCCAACTGGGCGTTTAAAATGTGTGCAGTTTCCTAAGAACAGCAAGAAGAGATAAGAAAACCTTCTTCAGCGATCAATGCAAAGAAATAGAGGAAAAGAACAGAATGGGAAAAATCAGAGATACCCAGGGAACATTTCATGCAAAGATGGGCTCGATAAAGGACAGAAATGGTCTGGACCTAACAGAAGCAGAAGACATTAAGAAGAGGTGGCAAGAATACACAGAAGAACTGTACCAAAAAGATCTTCACAACCCAGATAATCATGATGATGTGATCACTAATCCAGAGCCAGACATCTTGGAATGTGAAGTCAAGTGGGTGTTAGAAAGCATCACTATGAACAAAGCTAGTGGAGGTGATGGAATTCCAGTTGAGCTCTTTCAAATCCTGAAAGATGATGCTGTGAAAGTGCTGCACTCAATATGCCAGCAAATTTGGAAAACTCAGCAGTGGCCACAGGACTGGAAAAGGTCGGTTTTCATTCCAATTCCAAAGGCAATGCCAAAGAATGCTCAAACTACCGCACAATTGCACTCATCTCACAACTTAAAGCTCAACTTTCAGAAAATGAAGATCATGGCATCCGGTCCCATCATTTTATGGGAAATAGATGGGGAAACAGTGGAAACAGTGTCAGACTTTATTTTGGGGGGCTCCAAAATCACTGCAGATGGTGACTGTAGCCATGAAATTAAAAGACGCTTGGAAGATCCTTGGAAGAAAAGTTATGACCAACCTGAAGGTATATTCAAAAGCAGAGACATTACTTTGCCGACTAAGGTCTGTCTAGTCAAGGCTATGGTTTTTCCTGTGGTCATATAGGGATGTGAGAGTTGGACTGTGAAGAAAACTGAGCGCCGAAGAATTGATGCTTTTGAACTGTGGTGTTGGAGAAGACTCTTGAGAGTCCCTTGGACTGCAAGGAGATCCAACCAGTCCATTCTGAAAAAGATCAACTTTGGGATTTCTTTGGAAGGAATGATGCTAAAGCTGAAACTCCAGTACTTTGGCCACCTCATGCGAAGAGTTAACTTATTGGAAAAGACCCTGATGCTGGGAGGGATTGGGGGCAGGAGGAGAAGGGGATGACCAAGGATGAGATGGCTGGATGGCATCACAGACTCGATGGACATAAGTCTGAGTGAACTCTGAGAGATGGTAATGAACAGGGAGACCTGGCGTGCTGCGATTCATGGGGTTTCAAACAGTCGGACACAACTGAGCGACTGAACTGAAATGCGCATTCCTACATGTTGTAATTCAACAAAAAGTTCCCCGTAAAGGGGACAAAAACGATACAAAAGAATAACTGTCCCCCTCATCTACTCCTGGTATGATGTAACAACGGTGCGGTGGTGTGGGAAACAGTCTGGCAACTCCTCAAAGGGTTAAACAGTTACTTTATAAGGCAGCAATTCCACTCCTGGGTACATGACCCAGAAAACCTGAAAACAAGGCCACATACAAACAGGTGTACAGATGTTCACAGGAGCATTATTCCTAACAGCCAAACAGTGAAAACAATCCAAATACCCGTTGCCCGGTGGACGGAGAAGCAAAACGTGGTCCAGCCAAGCAACGGAACACGACTCAGTCGCGAAAAGGAACGAGGCACTGACGTGTTATGACGTGGACGAGCCAAGGAGCCATCATGCCAAGCGAAAGAAGCCAGGCACAAAGACCATATGCCGCATGAATCTCTTACATGAGATGTCCAGAAGAGCCAAATCCAGAGAGGCAGAAAG
>SJYC01024658.1:0-19296 GCA_006408675.1 Madoqua kirkii | reverse complement strand
TTGTCGGGGGGGTGGGGGGTGATGGGCCAGGGGCACAGGGTTTATTTTGGGGGTGGTGAAAATGCTCCAAGTGGATTATGGTGAGGGTTACACACCTCTGGGAATATGCTATAAACCAAAGCTTTGGACATTTTAAATGGGTAAACTGTATGATGTGTGAACTGAAGCCCTATAAAGTTATTTTTAAAAAAATAACCATGAGCGTGCTATCTTCTCATTGCTGGAAGGAATACGTTTTCCACTTTTCTGTATGAACCCTCTATTTCCCAATTTAAAAAGAAAAGTAGGGACTTCCCTGGGAGTCCAGCAGTTACGACTCGGCACTCCCACTTGCAGGGGCCTCGGGTTCAACCCCAGGTCAGGAACTAAGATCCCACGGGTGACCACACCCAGTCACTTGATTTTCCCCATTTTACAGAATGAACACCGAGGCAACGCCCACCCCCCCGCAGAACACGCCCCAGGTCACAGAGCAGGTCTGCCTGGAAGCCGGGCTTTGGGTTGTTAGGGGGCCGGGTCCTCAGGAGTCCCTGCTTGTTCTGGGAGGCAGAAAACAGGAGAGACCAGACTGGTGGGGGAGGATGTGGCTGGGACAGACCTCCAGCCCTCTCCCCTGTGCCTCTGTGCCAGCAAAGACTGCCTGCTTCTTTGCCAAAATCATTCCTTCATTCAATTCAAAATCAATGAATATTCCCCAAACCCACATTATGCCTGAATTTCTTCAGTAGCCTCCTCACCAGTCTCCCTGCCCCCACTCCCAGTTCAGGGACCTGGTTTGAATCCAAATCACCTCCCGTACCCGCTCTCCTCAGAATCCAAGCAGAGTTCTGGTCTCATTCAAAGGAAAGTCCTCTCTGTGACCCACCAGGCCCCTCAGGACCTTCCCCTGCTCCCTCTGCCCACAGCCCCTGCCCTCTCTCCTGTGTCCACTCAGCTCTGGTAACACGGGCCTCCTCAACCTCAGGTCTCTCCATTCAAATGTCGTCTCTGCGGCGACCTCACCCGGCTCTGACCCCTGCCTTGGAAGTGCACCCCCAACCTTATGCACCCTGATCCCTCCTTCTCCTGCTTTATCTTTGTTAGGAAAGTTACTGACACCTGACATAGTAAATCTTTTACTGACTTACTTGTTTACTGTCTGTCTCTGAAGTAAACACTTGGGAAATACTGGCTAAACCTTGGCTAACCATGTACAGCTGTGTCGGTCGTGCACTGCGCAACCCTGCCCAGGGAGGGTGGAGCATGCCTATTTTAGGGCACTGTAGATTCATGTATATATACATAAGGACAATTTTCTGACAGATGGCAGTAAAGAGTCCTAAGAAAGGGTGTCTGTTTTTAGTTCCACATAGGCTAGCGGGCTACAGTCCACGGGGTTGCAGAGAGTCAGACACGGCTGAGTGACTAAGCACACACACAGGCTTGTGGTGGCTACAGTTAAAGAAACAAGTGGGCTGTTTCTTCAGATGCACCCAGCCTGCCCAGGTTCAGACCCCACTCTGATTCTCAGCACCAGTGTGACCTTGGCCAAGTCATTTCTTTCTGTGCCCCAGTTTCCACTTCCGAAGGGAACCCTAACACCTCCACGGTGTTGTATAAGGATTAAATGAATGAACAAGTGTACAGTACAAGCCTGGGGCACCGAGGCTGTCCTAGAGGAGTATGCTTTATCATCAGGACTAACTGCTATTCCCAAATCCCTAGGCTCAGGTTTCAAAAAACAAAACACAGGGGCTTCCCTGACAGTCCAGTGGTTAAGAATCCATGCTTCCACTGCAGAGGGTGCAGGTTCGATCCCTGGTCCAGGAACCAAGATCCTCCATGCTGCGCAGCAACTAAGCCTGTGAGCCACAGATACTGAAGCCTGAGTGCTCCAGCGCCCGTGCTCCGCAACAAGAGAAGCCACGGCAATGATGTCGCAACTAGAGATTAGCCCCCCCACCTCCCACAACTAGAGAAAGCCTGCACATCGCAAGGAAGGCCCAGCGCAGCCAAAAACAAGATGCATTTAAAAACATGGGAATGATAATGTCTTCCCAGGTTGTTCTTACAGTCATAAGATTAAAAAAATGAAAACACTTTAAAACTGTTAAGTGTGCCGCTACCAGCCTCATACATGTTCTGCTTTGGGTTTAGCGCGTTCTTGAGGAGCCCTGGAGATCTAGGGGCAGTTCCAGCAGGGACCCAACGCTGCCTGCTCACCTCAAGGACACAGCCTCTGGGCCTCTCCCCGACAACAGCTCAGGGGGCACTAACTCCCAGTGCGCACACCCCACCCATGAGACACCCACTTGGCCAGCTCCCCAAACACCCCTGCACTGAGTTTGACCTCCTAAAATTTGCTCTTGGCCTCAGCTCTCAAAATATGTCACTCCTGTCCACTGTGTGAGATTATCCCAAGGGCAAGAGGCAAAGCAGATTGATGGGGAGGAAAGGTGCCAAAATATTAATAAAGCTTTTCTGCCCCGGGAGACAGAACAAGTCCATTTCATGTTCTCAGCATTTCTGGAACTCTGTATATTCCAATTTCTACCCGCCCCCCGCCCTCCCTCTTTTATTTCTTCTAATGATCTTTCATTACTTGCTACATGTTAAGAGGCTGTGTTTAACTTTTTATTGACATCACACATCTCCCCAGATGCTCATATTAGAACCATAATGGATTGTCAAAAAATGAACACGCCAGCCGCTGGAAGCAGAACAAGACGGCCAGCCCAGCAGAGTGCCCCTTTGAAGGAAGAACTCCAGCTAGTAGAGAGAGCAGGTTCAGACTTCCCTAGCGGTCCAGTGGCCAAGACTGCACTCCCAACGCAGGGAATATGGGTTTGATCCCTGGTCAGGGAACTAAGATTTCACATGCTGCATGGAATGCCCCCCGCCAAGTTGTATAAGGATTAAATGAATGAACAAGTGTACAGTACAAGCCTGGGGCACCGAGGCTGTCCTAGAGGAGTATGCTTTATCATCAGGACTAACTGCTATTCCCAAATCCCTAGGCTCAGGTTTCAAAAAACAAAACACAGGGGCTTCCCTGACAGTCCAGTGGTTAAGAATCCATGCTTCCACTGCAGAGGGTGCAGGTTCGATCCCTGGTCCAGGAACCAAGATCCTCCATGCTGCGCAGCAACTAAGCCTGTGAGCCACAGATACTGAAGCCTGAGTGCTCCAGCGCCCGTGCTCCGCAACAAGAGAAGCCACGGCAATGATGTCGCAACTAGAGATTAGCCCCCCCACCTCCCACAACTAGAGAAAGCCTGCACATCGCAAGGAAGGCCCAGCGCAGCCAAAAACAAGATGCATTTAAAAACATGGGAATGATAATGTCTTCCCAGGTTGTTCTTACAGTCATAAGATTAAAAAAATGAAAACACTTTAAAACTGTTAAGTGTGCCGCTACCAGCCTCATACATGTTCTGCTTTGGGTTTAGCGCGTTCTTGAGGAGCCCTGGAGATCTAGGGGCAGTTCCAGCAGGGACCCAACGCTGCCTGCTCACCTCAAGGACACAGCCTCTGGGCCTCTCCCCTGACAACAGCTCAGGGGGCACTAACTCCCAGTGCGCACACCCCACCCATGAGACACCCACTTGGCCAGCTCCCCAAACACCCCTGCACTGAGTTTGACCTCCTAAAATTTGCTCTTGGCCTCAGCTCTCAAAATATGTCACTCCTGTCCACTGTGTGAGATTATCCCAAGGGCAAGAGGCAAAGCAGATTGATGGGGAGGAAAGGTGCCAAAATATTAATAAAGCTTTTCTGCCCCGGGAGACAGAACAAGTCCATTTCATGTTCTCAGCATTTCTGGAACTCTGTATATTCCAATTTCTACCCGCCCCCCGCCCTCCCTCTTTTATTTCTTCTAATGATCTTTCATTACTTGCTACATGTTAAGAGGCTGTGTTTAACTTTTTATTGACATCACACATCTCCCCAGATGCTCATATTAGAACCATAATGGATTGTCAAAAAATGAACACGCCAGCCGCTGGAAGCAGAACAAGACGGCCAGCCCAGCAGAGTGCCCCTTTGAAGGAAGAACTCCAGCTAGTAGAGAGAGCAGGTTCAGACTTCCCTAGCGGTCCAGTGGCCAAGACTGCACTCCCAACGCAGGGAATATGGGTTTGATCCCTGGTCAGGGAACTAAGATTTCACATGCTGCATGGAATGCCCCCCGCCAAGAAAAGTGTGGACAGGTCTTGATCTATGGAACCTGGGAGTAAGTAACAGAGGGTTCGTGTTATACTATTCTTTCTAATTCTGTGTACATTTGGAAATTTTCATTAATAACATTTTTTAACTGCACACATCCTTTGTCCAGCAATTCCACCTATGGGATTTTAACTTACACTCTACTCACATTGATGGCTCAGCGGGTGAAGAACCTGCCTGCAATGCTGGAGACCTGGCTTCGATCCCTAGGTTGGGAAGATCCCCTGGAGGAGGCAGGGCAACCCACTTCGGTCTTTTGCCTGGAGAATCCATGGACACAGCAGTCCATGGGGTCGCAGAGTTGGACACAACTGAGCGACTAAGTGCACACACACACACACTCACACTGATGCAAATCAACAGTTGTACACACAGTGCCTCACTGTAGTCTTGTCTGTCATAGCCTGGAACTAATCAAGTCTCCAACTGAGGGGGACTAGTTTCAGTAAGTTAGGGTCCTCCAGTGGAATACTATGCAACTACGAAAGACACAGAATTTGGTAAGTTGGGATATATTATTATGATATATTATTAAAAATTAATAATACATTAACTCCAGGATATATTATTAAAAGTTAAAAGCAAAGGGCAAACAGTGTTAGAATAACTTGCCATTAGTACCTTAAAAAATAGGGGGGTGTGAAGAGAAAGTGGGGGGTGGGGAGAGAGACAGAGATGCTAACACAGGCAGAATGTCTGTTTAGAAAGAGGCTCCCAAACATAACCATGTACCTCTGGGAAGAGGACGTGGGTACAGGCGGCTGGGAGACGGTGAGGGGTCGGGGGGAAGGAAGGCTTTTCACTAAAAATCTTTGATGTTATTTGAGTTTTACACTTGGACACGTTGTTTCCTATTTTTTATTTATTTTTTAAATGTTTTTAAGCCCCAAAGAAAATCGGTTTCCTAAGTGTGGCTCTGTCCCCACACATCTACTCTGAGGCTGGAATAGAAGGATCAGGTTGTTCCCTCTGGGGATGGGGCAGGCATGGCTGAGACTTATCAAGGAGAGCAAAGCTGCCCTGTAGGGCTGCCCAGGGCTCCCTGGAAATGATTTCCTAAAGAGCCGCTTGATGAAAGTGAAAGAGGAGAGTGAAAAAGTTGGCTTAAAGCTCAACATTCGGAAAACTAAGATCATGACATCCGGTCCCATCACTTCATGGGAAATAGATGAAGAAACAGTGGCTGACTTAATTTTTCTGGGCTCCAAAATCACTGCACATGGTGATTGCAGCCATGAAATTAAAAGACGCTTACTCTTTGGAAGGAAAGTTATGACCAACCTAGAGAGCATATTAAAAAGCAGAGACATTACTTTGCCAAAAAAGGTCCGTCTAGTCAAGGCTGTGGTTTTTCCAGTGGTCATGTATGGATGTGAGAGTTGAACTACAAAGAAAGCTAAGCACCGAAGAACTGATGCTTTTAAACTGTGGTGTTGGAGAAGAATCTTGAGAGTCCCTTGGACTGCAAGGAGATCCAACCAGCCCATCCTAAAGGAGATCAGTCCTGGGTATTCATTGGAGGGACTGATGTTGAAGCTGAAACTCTAATACTCTGGCCACCTGACGCGAAGAGCTGACTCATTTGAAAAGACCCCAATGCTGGGAAAGATTGGGGGCAGGAGGAGAAGGGGACGACAGAGGATGAGATGGTTGAATGGCATCATGACTCAATGGACATGGGTTTGGGTGAACTCCAGGAGTTGGTGATGGACAGGGAGGCCTAGCGTGCTGTGGTTTCATGAGGTCACAAAGACTCGGACACGACTGAGCGACTGAACTGAACTGAACTGGCTGAGGCTGGGGGAGGGGGGAAATGCAACTGAGGAAGGGGAGGAGGGGGAGGCCTGTGTACCTATAAGAACACACAGGAAGAGCAGGCGCCTGGGCAGGGGGTGGCTGGAAACGCCATCCTCCACCTTGGCTCAAGAAAACAGCCACCAAGTAGTTTCATTCGTAATTGACAAAAAGCAGAAACAACACAAATGTCCCTCAGTGGACGGATGGATAAAGCGGATGCAGTACGTGCGCACAATGGAATACTCCCCAGCCAGAAGAAGGGAGGAAGCACCGATCCACGCCACGACGCGGATGAGCCTTGGAAACAGTGCACAGAGAGGGAGCAGCCAGACACAGACGACCACATCTTGCGGGATCCTGTTTGTCCGAATGCTTAGAAAAGGCAAAGCCCACAGGCAGAAAGTGGGGCTCTGTGCCAGGGGCCGGGGGACGATAGGTACAGGGCTTCTTTTTGGGCGATGAAATTGTTCTAGAACTAGAGTGTGGTGATGGTTGCACAATTCTGTGAATGTGCTAAAACCCACTGAATGACATGCTCTAAAGGGGAGAGATGAATGGTGTGCAAGTATCTCAGTGCTGAACAAGAAAAAGGAACGAAGCTCTGAGACAGGCTTCAGTGGGGGCGATCCTTGGAAACACACTGTGGAAGTCAGACCCCAAAGGCCGCACAGTGGTGGGTTCTATTTATATAAAACGTCCAGAAGAGGCAAGCCCATAAGAGGCAGAGAGCAGATCAGGGCTTCCCAGGGGCTTGAGGGTAGGGAAAATGGGGAGCAACTAAGGGAATTGGGGTTTCTATCAGGGAAGATGAAAACGTTCTGGAACTAGACTGGGGATGGCTGCACAACTCCGTGAACGCACGAAACACCAATGAATCGTACTCCTTAAATGGGGGGATCTGTGGTGCGTGAACTCTATCCGGATTCAGCTGTTTACCATTTGAAGCAAGGGGGGACCTTCCCTGGCGGTCCAGCGGTTAAGACTCTGCCTTCCAATGCAGGCGGCAGGGAAACCAAGATCCCATATGCTGCGAGGTGTGGGAGAAATAATTCAGAAATAAATAAGCAAGGGAAAGAAGAAAGGCAAAAAGAAAAAAAAAGAAATTTTAAGCAAGTTTTTTTTTTAAAAAAAGGAAGAAACTGGTCACGCTGCCTACCGCCACCCCCACTCAGACCCTGACTCCCAACCCGTACTTCCCAGGCCACACATCCTCCCAGAGCACATCCCCTCAACACAACACGCCCACCCCATCAAACACAGAGGGAGCACCTGGACCCCAGCTTCCAATCCTGGCTGTAATTCCTGGGTTCCCTATAGGATCCGGGTGGGAACCCCATCGCCATGGGAGTCCCCGGGTCGCCTCCCTCTGGTTGACCCCAGAGGGCCCCGTACAAGAGATGAATACGAAGCTTTAACCTCTCATTCCACCCCCTCCGCCTCAACCCCACCAAAGCCAAAAATGGGCAAGAAAACACAGAAACCACAAAGGCCTGTGAAATGTGCTGGGTTTGTAGAATTTCTTAAGTGTGTAAAGCGTTGATCTCAGAGGCATAGATGCCTTTAGACTTTAAAAACACAAAACTCAGCACACAGAGGAACCTTCCTTCTTCAACAAAAACTGAAAACACATCCACACAGAGCAACTCGAGCCCAAGGGGCTGGAGGGAAAGGATCTGAGGGAACCCCCACCCCACTCTACCCCCCTCCACCCCGACCCAGCTTTCCGGTGCCTTGGGAGGTGAAGCTGGTTAAGAGGTGAGATTTAGGACTGTTACTTCCGCAGAAGACAGGAAAACCTGCATGGTTCCTTCAAAGATCCTTTGATGAAATAATCATTTACAGACTAAGTTCTTGCTTCAAGCAACTTGCTTCAAGCTATTGATTCCATAGCATTCCTGGGAATTCCTTTCCATAGAGGAAATCTCTACCTTTCCAAAATGCTGATCAGAGAAGCTGCTTTCCCACCAGGCAGAGAAAAAACAAAACCAAAAACATTACATTCACTCACTCAGGGAGTGAGCACCAACTATGCCCCAGGCCCTGGCAGACTCCTCGTGGAAGAAACAAGTCCTAAATTGGTAAACAAAGTCACCTACAAGGTGATATTGGCCAGTAGTCGTTGTTCAGTCATGTCCAACTCTTTGCAACTCCATGGACTATAGCCCACCAGGCTCCTCTGTGCATGAGATTTCCCAAGCAAGAATACTGGAGTGGGTTGCCATTTCCTCCTCCAGGGGATCTTCCTGACCCAGGGATCGAACCTGGGTCTCCTGCATTGCAGGTGGATTCTTGACCACTCACTGAGCCACCTGGGAAGCCTGACGTGAGGAGGGATCCTGGCAAATAGGTGGGGGGGAGCATCCCAGACAGAGGGAACAGTGAGTGCAAAGGCCCTGGGGGAGGAATGTGCCTGACTGGCACCAAGAACAATTAGATCATTGTGAAGTGGGTGGAGGTATTAGAAAGGATGGGGGAGAGGGGTGGACAGGTAAGCAGGGAAAGTGAGGAGATTTGGTTCTAAGTGTTCTAACCTTCCAGAAGCATCTCAATGCCTCCAACATGCTTCTGGGTCTGAGCCTGGGATATATCAGGGGACCGAGGTGGTACTCTCTCAGGAGTCTAGAAGTTGCCAACAGTCCAAATTTTCTCACATTTCTACTTTCATTTTTTTCATTGTTTTTCAAATTGTGGGTTGCAAAATGTGAGCAATGATGCAATCAGTGTGGTGGGTCTCAACCATCACTGAAACAATGAAGGGAAAACAACTGAATAAAATCAGAAAAACGGATTGCTGAAGGACTCGAAAGTGGTTAGGCTGAGTGTTCCACAGAACTTTGTTTCAGGGGCATATGCGTGTATCTCTCCTGGGTCACGGTGTGAAATATGTCCCATCAGAGACTACAGGTTCAAAAGTGAGGAGAACAGCTGATCCAGATATCCCCTCCCACAGATCTGAGGCCTTCCCACTCATTCGACTGGCCACATGGGCAACTACAAATACACACCCAATATGGCGGGCGAGGACTGCTGTGCCCCCCCCCGCCCCACCATTTTCTTTTCCTGGACTACATTTCCCAGCACCTCTTGTACCTGGGTGTAGTCACGTGACTGGATTCTGGCCAACGGCATGTAGGCATGAGTGACACGCATTTTCCAGGCCTGGCACTAAACACATCCCTCCACGCTTCTTCACCTACAGTGGACCCCACAGACTAAGGAGAGGGCAGAGCCACACAAGGAAAGGAGCCCAGTTCTCTGGATGGAGGCACGTGAGGCCCCCCCCACAACAGAAATACCCTCCTTGGTCTATAACATGTGGGAGAAAAATACTTTTAAGCTGCTTAATATACTTAAGCCACCGGAGAATAAAGGGCTTATTTGTTAACAGAGGCTAGCATGACTTGTGCTAACTTATAAACGCCACCTCCTCCACCCCCTAAATGAAAGCTGGTTAACCCAGCAGCCTGCTAAATGAAGAATCTTTTTGCTGAAGTTCCAGAGAGGGAAATGAAAGGAAACTGAGTCTCTGCACGTCCCAGAGTAAACCAGGTGTGCCCAGCTCAGAAGAGCCTATTGCGAAGCATCCAGGTCACGTTCAAGGACAGAGATGTAACATCCACAAAATGCGTTCTAAGCCACAACAGGTTCTTAGTTTAAAAAGAAACACAAACTCCATGATGAAGGCACAAGTTGCACCTCCAGCCCAAGACCACATCAAAATTAAGCGCGCCCATTCAGAAACCACCATCGCCGGAAATGATCTGTAGTTGATGTTCAATGTCACGTTAGTTTCAGGGGTACAGCCCCGGGACCGGGCTTTCAGGGCAACCCTGCATCCTTACTTTATCAATGAGGAAAGCCGAAGCCAGCAGCCAACCTGACAACAGGAACTGAGGTTTACCACAGGCCATTACAGTGCTCAATTTAATTCCACATGACCCTGGAAGTAGGAGCCTAGGCTAGGTCAAACGAGGGTGAAGCTGCTGCCTACTAGGCTTTCCGCTCAGTGGTAAAGAACCCCCTGTCAATGGCAGAGGCACAAGAGACGCAGGTTCGACCCCGGGGTCGGGAAGGTCCCCTGGAGAAGAAAATGGCAACCCACTCCGGTATTCTTGCCTGGGAAATCCCATGGACAGAGGAGCCTGGTGGGCTCTCAGACGCAGCTTAGCAACCGAACAGCAACAGCAAACACCGCCTACTTTATCTACTACAGTGCCTGGCACGTGCCGGGAAAGCAGGAAGTATCTGTTGAATAGGTGAACAAACAGCTACTCCTCTCCCTGTTTACAGATGAGGCCACAAGGCCCAGAGAGGCAAGTCACTGAGTCAAGGTTACCCAGTAAATGAGGGAACCACAGTTCATATAAAGTTCAGATACCCCCTCCCTGGCATTCACCCTGTGTCCTCTGCCAGCCTGCTCCCTAGCGTCCCTGACACCCACTCCGGGCCTTTATTCTGCTCTTCCCAATTTCCTCTTCTCTCCCTGCTCAACACACTTTCTTATGGCTAATTCACATCCTCCCGAGTTCCTCATTCACTAAATATTCACCCATTCAGCGATTAAAGCTTGGGACATGTGCTGCGTGCCAGGCTCTGTTCTAAAAGCTGGAGGGACGGCTGTGAACAAGACAAAGATCCCTGTTCACTTGGGGCTTACGTTCTGGGGGAGGGTAAAAATGAGACAAAAAAAGAACAATATATTCAACTAAGTTTTTACAAATTTTTAATTTATATATATTTAGTTATTTATTGAATAAACATTAATAGATATTTGAATTTGTTATATATATAGAATTATTTAGCAAGAAAGAACCTGCCTGCCAAAGCAGGAGATTTCAGAGCCATGGGCTTGATCCCTGGAGAAGGAAATGGCAACCCCCTGCAGTATTCTTGCTGGTGAAATCCCAGAGAAAGAGGAGCCTGCCGGGCTACCTGCCCATGGGGTCGCAAGAGAGTCAGGCACGACTTAGGGACTACACAACCACCATGTGATATAAACAAACATGGTCATTTCAACGTGTCATCAACATAAAAGATGGTGTTAATGGGAGATTGACTCCTCCTCTCCTCTCAAGGCTTTGAAACCTAGCATGTTTCTTTTCTTGAACACGCACGGCTCATCCAGCGTGCAGTGCACTGGTGAGCAGGGTTCTTGGGTGTTTACTGATTGGCAGGAGCCACGAGGGCTCTGAGCAGAAGGGATGTGAGCAGACTCAGGTTGTAACAGGGTCCTTTTGGCTGAGTGAAGGAAAAGGCCGGTAGGGGGCAGAGGATGGAGGGATTCCAGGGGGAGGAGGAGGCTGATCTTGGGTGGGAAGTGATGGTGGCTGGATGGGGCTGGGGGCTGCGGAGGAGGTGGGGAGAGGGGCCAGATCGTGGAGGTCTCCTGCAAGCCGAGCTCCCGGGCTACGCCGGTGGGCCAACAGGGGACAGAAGACAGGCACTGACACAACGTGTGACTAACAGAGGCGTGAGGGGGCCAGTTTCGCGTCAGGTGTTGCTTATACCACAATAAGAAAAATGCAAACTGGGAGTTCCCTGGCAGTCCAGCGGTTAGGACTCGGTGCTTTCACTGCCAGGGCCCAAATCCAAATTCCTGGTCAGGGAACTGAGACCTCCCACAAGCTGCGCAGCATGGCAAAAAAAAAAAAGAAAAAAGAAAGAAAAAATAGAGAGAGAAGAGTCAAGGATGACACCAAAGTACCTGACCCAGGTCAGTGGGAGGATGGATGGACAGGGATGATGACAAACTGAAGAGAGGCAGGCTTTGCTTTTTTGGCCGCTATGCATGCATGTGTGTGTGTGTGTGCGGTGGCGGGTAGGCATTGGGGAGCTAGGTGTCAGATGTGTTTGCACTGAGGTGCCTATGAAATGATCCAGGGCAGTGTTCAGCAGAGCAGGATGTGCGCGCGTGCTAAATCGCTCAGTTGTGTCCAGCTCTTTGCGACCCCGTGGACTGTAGCCCGCTCGGCTCCTCTGTCCATGAGGATTCTCCAGGCAATAGTACTGCAGTGGGTTGCCAGGCCTTTCTCCACGGGATCTTCCCGACCCAGGATCGAACCTAGGTTTTGGCAAGCCGGTTCTTTACCACTAGCGCCACTCAGGAAGCCCAAGACAGGGAAGGGCTGGAGACAAAAGTGAAAAACTTCTGCTCCCTTGCCCAATCACCCTTAACTCCTCTCAGGACCATTTCCGCAGCGCGGCCTCCCTGGACACCGCATCTATCGGCACAAGGAGCATCGCATCACAAGGCCTGGCCCTTCACGCTCCCCCTCCTCCTCACCACCAGTCACGGCCCAACACAGACTCCAGATTCCCAGCTTGCAGGGTACAGGCTTCCAGAAGCCTCTCTACCCACTCCTGCCGCCCACCCGGCATCCTTGCCCTCGGAACCCACCAAGGCTCGATGTGGCTGCTCATTTTGCACAGTCTACCAAGAAGCGCACAACCTGAGTAGTAACCACCACCTAGTACCACTACATGGGCAACTTGCCCCCTGCAGGGTGGGCCAGCAGGCGACAGAATGCATAGGAGAAGGCAATGGCACCCCACTCCAGTACTCTTGCCTGGAAAATCCCACGGGTGGGGGAGCCTCATAGGCTGCAGCCCATGGGGTCGCTAAGTATCGCGTCAGGTGTTGCTTATACCACAATAAGAAAAATGCAAACTGGGAGTTCCCTGGCAGTCCAGCGGTTAGGACTCGGTGCTTTCACTGCCAGGGCCCAAATCCAAATTCCTGGTCAGGGAACTGAGACCTCCCACAAGCTGCGCAGCATGGCAAAAAAAAAAAAGAAAAAAGAAAAGAAAAAATAGAGAGAGAAGAGTCAAGGATGACACCAAAGTACCTGACCCAGGTCAGTGGGAGGATGGATGGACAGGGATGATGACAAACTGAAGAGAGGCAGGCTTTGCTTTTTTGGCCGCTATGCATGCATGTGTGTGTGTGTGTGCGGTGGCGGGTAGGCATTGGGGAGCTAGGTGTCAGATGTGTTTGCACTGAGGTGCCTATGAAATGATCCAGGGCAGTGTTCAGCAGAGCAGGATGTGCGCGCGTGCTAAATCGCTCAGTTGTGTCCAGCTCTTTGCGACCCCGTGGACTGTAGCCCGCTCGGCTCCTCTGTCCATGAGGATTCTCCAGGCAATAGTACTGCAGTGGGTTGCCAGGCCTTTCTCCACGGGATCTTCCCGACCCAGGATCGAACCTAGGTTTTGGCAAGCCGGTTCTTTACCACTAGCGCCACTCAGGAAGCCCAAGACAGGGAAGGGCTGGAGACAAAAGTGAAAAACTTCTGCTCCCTTGCCCAATCACCCTTAACTCCTCTCAGGACCATTTCCGCAGCGCGGCCTCCCTGGACACCGCATCTATCGGCACAAGGAGCATCGCATCACAAGGCCTGGCCCTTCACGCTCCCCCTCCTCCTCACCACCAGTCACGGCCCAACACAGACTCCAGATTCCCAGCTTGCAGGGTACAGGCTTCCAGAAGCCTCTCTACCCACTCCTGCCGCCCACCCGGCATCCTTGCCCTCGGAACCCACCAAGGCTCGATGTGGCTGCTCATTTTGCACAGTCTACCAAGAAGCGCACAACCTGAGTAGTAACCACCACCTAGTACCACTACATGGGCAACTTGCCCCCTGCAGGGTGGGCCAGCAGGCGACAGAATGCATAGGAGAAGGCAATGGCACCCCACTCCAGTACTCTTGCCTGGAAAATCCCACGGGTGGGGGAGCCTCATAGGCTGCAGCCCATGGGGTCGCTAAGTGTCAGACACGACTGAGCGACTTCACTTTCACTCTTCACTTTCATGCATTGGAGAAGGACATGGCAGCCCACTCCAGTGTTCTTGCCTGGAGAATCCCAGGGACGGAGGAGCCTGGTGGGCTGCCGTCTATGGGGTAGCATAGAGTCGGACACGACTGGAGCGACAGAGCGATGCAGCAGTAGCAGCAGCAGCAGCAGCAGCAGCAGCAGAGGTCCCCGAGGCTTTGTTCAAAACCCTGGAGGGGAGATGCTTCTTGAGCAGCAGATTCTTCTACAGACTTGGCCAGGCGCTGTGATGAGCACGTGTCTATGATGGACCACCCACAACCGGCTGTGGGATGACACCGGGAATCAGATGCTAATATTTCTGCAGCCAAATTTATGAATATTCACACAGAGCACAAAGACAGACTATAAATAGCCTGGCTTCAGGTCAGGTGCCTGACGAGGCTCTGCAGGTGAGCTCCTGTTACTACCACTGATGGAAGTGGTGTTACCCTGAGTGTGTCTTGCTCTGTGTGCTGCTGTGAGAAGGGAAGGGTCTTTAGGTTAAGCATGAGGCTTCCCTGAAGTCCGGAAGCAGGGAGCCCCTGAACCCAGGTCCAACAAACCTGGCTTCAGATCCCTGCTCCACACTCTTTCTGACCTCAAGCCACTGATCTCGTATCTATGGGGTCTCAGTCCTGAGGGGTCTGGAAGGAGCTGGCTGTTGCTTATAATCCTTAAATTAGTAATGATGACAGCTAACCTTTATGGAAGGGCTTCCCTGGTGGCTCAGTGGTAAAGAATCTGCCTGCTATTGAAGGAGGTGCAGGTTCAATCCCTGGGTCAAAAAGATCCCCTGGAGGAGGAAACGACAACCCACTCCAGTATTCTTGCCTGGAGGATCCCCATGGACAGAAGAGCCTGGCGGACTACAGTCCGTGCGGTCGCAGACAGTCGGACACGACCGAGGGCCTAGACAACAACAACCTTTATGGGGCCTGACTGGTACAGGAGGCCCGAGTGCCACGTGGCTATCACCTCATTGACTGGACCCTTATCACCCTCCAGGGAAGCGGCATGTTTTTTTTTTATCCTCTTTGAACAGAGACCTGGTGCAGTGGCCAAAGGAAGGAGACAGTGTGGGGCTCCAAGTCCATGGGTATTTGCAATAGGCCCTAAACACATCCAGAGCACGGTCACACCAGACCCTAGGTCAAGCTGCCCGGTTCCTGATGCTGATCCCCTCCCAGTGGGGATTAGTCAACCACCCACTCATGTGCTATCTGCCTCCCACTGAACCCTCCCAAACAAGTCCCGAGGGGGAGGTACTATTATTTTACTCCTCAGCTGTACCCTGACATGTCCCACGTAGAGGGGGAGCCCCCACACATGGTCTCCAGACGAACAGTCTGCCTCTGGATCCAGCCAACAAGCATGCTACCCGGGCTGGGCCAAGCCTCCTTCCACCACCTAGAACGGCCTCTGGCCTCTCCTTTTTTGGTTCCTCTGAAAGCTGTGCCTTCCTCTGAGCTCAGAGGCCGCTCCAGAGGCTGCCCCACATCTCCAGGACGAGAGTTATCTAAGCAGCGGGACCTGGCTTGAGTCTCAGCACCAACTCCAGGGTCTGGCACATGCCTGGCACTGAGCAGTCACTCAGTAAATTCTGGCTGCTGTCTGCCAGGGCTGAGAATGGTGAGGCCTTTCTGGAATGCCATTTGGCACTGCCTCCCTAATCCTCAGTGGACGCTTCCCTTTGCCTTGGCAAGTCCTCTTCCAGGAATCTGGCCAGTAGAGACCTTCTTGCACAAGCCACTGCAGGTGTAGATACAAAAATGTCAGGTCAGGTCACTCCCCAGCTCAAAAGCCTGCCGAACGGGAGCCCAAGTCCTGGTCAAAGATGCAGAATGGAAACGCTACAGTAGCAGAGAGACAGCGTCAATCAGCTCCTAGTGGAGATAAGACGGAATGCCAAGCTGCTCAAACTAAAGGAGTCGGGAAACAAGGGAAAAAGGAACACGGGACCCTGGAGGTAAACTGCAAACTAACAGCAAGATGGGAGATCCCAACACAGCCGCATCAGTAACGAGGGCAAACACGAACGGTCTAAGCCTGCACCGTCCACCCGCAGCGGTCTCACACGCTTCCTGGTCCAACAAGATGTCCTGAGTGGAAAATACACACTGGATTTCACTCAAGTGTGGGGCGGGGTGGGGGAAAGACCATACAACCCCTGCTGGCAAGGATGTGAAGAAGCTGGGACGCGTGTGCGCTGTCGGTGGAAATGTGAAAGGGCGCAGCTACCGTGGGCAACAGTGGTTCCTCTGAAAGTTAAAGAGAGGGATACCAGACGACCCAGCGATTCCATGCCTAGGAATATATCTGAAAACACTGAAGGCGACACTGGGATACTGGTGAGGAGGCGCAGCAAGGTTAGGAGACCGTGCCACCTCACACCCTTTTTGTTCAGTCACTCAGTTGTGTCCAACTCTTTGCAACCCCGTAGGCTGTAGCCGCCAGGCTCCTCTGTCCATGGGATTCCCCAGGCAAGGTTACTGGAGTGGGTTGCCATCTCCTCCTCTACGGGATCTTCCTGACCCAGGGATAGAACCTGTTGTCTCCTGCATCGGCGGGCAGATTCTGTACCACTGAACCAGGAAGCTCAAAGATACATACAGGCTCACAGTAAAACCTGGTAGCCGAAACAAAACAAAGAATCCACTAAGTAGAGGTTAAATAAATTATGGACTACTCTTTTAGTTTGCTAAAAGAAAGAGTTCTAGGCAGGCAGGGGAGAGGGAAGGATTGAGAGGTTGGGATTAGCAGACGCAAACTATTATATACAGAATGGACAAATACCAAGGTCCTACAGTATAGCACAGGGAACTGTACTAAATAGTGTATATAAACTATAATGGAAAAGAATATGAAAAAGAATGTGCATATAAATATATATATATATAAGCTGAATCACTTTATTATACGCCAGAAGCTAACACATTATAAATCAACTGTACTTCAATTAAAAAGGAAAAAAAAGAAAAAAGAGAGACTTTCCTGGTGGTTCAGTGACTAAGACTCTGAGTTCCCAATGCAGGGGGCCCTCATTTGACCCCTAGTTAGGGAACTAGATCCCACATGGTGCAACTAAGACCAGGCGTAGCCAGAACATAAATATTAAGATGAATAAATAAATAGGAAAAAAAAAATGGAGTCCTAGATTGCTGTCACGGAAATAATTCTAAGACGTTTATTCAAGCTAAAAGAGCCAGGTGTAAAATAATTCATATGAAACATGCGATCAAGAGGGGAGAAAAATGTACTCATAGAATAGAGGGGCAGAATGAATGCACCCCAAACTCCTCACAGAAGGCCCTCTGGAGGGAGCAGGATAAGGGGACGGTGAAAAGACTCTCACGGTGCTATATGTGACTTTCTTCCCCCTGTATAATTATTCATACAGATCTGCCTTCAAGTTGGTAAGCCCCAAAGAGTGGTGGCTCAGACAGTAAAGAATCCGTATGTAATGCAGGAGATCCAGGCTCAATCCCTGGGTCTGGAAGATCCCCTGGAGAAGAAAGTGGCAACCCACTCCAGTATTCTTGCCTGGAAAAATCCCATGGGCAGAGGAGCCTGGCAGGCGATACAGTCCACAAGGCCACAGAGAGTCGGACACGACTGGGTGACTAACATTTTCACTTTTCATTTCAAACAGTTATCCTAAAGGAAATCAACCCTGACTACTCATTGGCAGGATTGATGCTGAAGCTGAAGCTCCAATACTTTGGCCACCTGATGCAAAGAGTTGACTCACTGGAAAAGATCTTGATGCAGGGGAAGACTGAAGGCAGGAGGAGAAGGGGACGACAGAGGATGAGGTGGTTGGATGGCATCACCGACTCAACGGACATGAGTTTGAGTAAACTCCAGGAGGTGGTGAGGAATAGGGAGGCTTGGTGCGCTGCAGTCCCAGGGGTTGCAAAGACTGAACCACCACCAAGTTAAATCTGACTTTAGCTTCCCTGGTGGCTGAGACGGTAAAGAATCTGCCTGCAGGGCAGGAGACCGGTTGGATCCCTGGATGGGAAAGACCCCTGGAGAAGGGAATGGCTACCACTACAGTATTTCTGCCTGGAGAATCCCATGGACACAGGAGCCTGGTGGGCTACAGTCTGTGGGGTCACAAAGAGTTGAACACGACTGAGCGACTAATTCACACTTTCACTTTAGTATCCAGGGCAGAACCCTTGAAGCAACTCAGAAATCATCCGGAAACCACTCTATCCCTTGCTACTCAAACGTATGGCCCCAGACCAAGGGCAGCCTCAGTGTCCCCTGGGAGCCAGCTGGAAATGCAGAGTCTGAGGGCTGCCCTTGAACAGGCTCCCCAAGGGATTCGTGCTCAGGGTGGAGAACTGTTGATCTGCAACACAGCCTAACCTGTCCGCACCAGCAGGTACAAACTAAAGGCTGGTTAGTGATGATAACAGCAACCAACACCTGCAACGGGCTTCCTGAGCGTCAGGCCCTGGATGGCACCTTATCTCAGTGAAACTCCACAGATACCCCAACAAGTAGATCGTTTCTGCCTACAACCCCACTGCTGCAATTTCAACCTCAAAAATCTCTAGAAACCAACTCCTTTCCCCCACCCCCCACTTTACTCTCATTGAGGGGTGGGGGGAAGGCAAAAGTTGACCTGCCATGACCACCCTTCCATATCCCGCTTAGTATAAACAGTCACAGATACACTGGGTGAAGTTCCTTCAGGTTTTTCCGCAAGCTGTTCTGGAAAAACCCAAATGAACTTTTTGGCCCACCCATACGGGCTTCCCTGGTGGCGCAGAGGTTAAAGCGTCTGCCTGCAATGCGGGAGACCTAGGTTTGATCCCTGGGTCGGGAAGATCCCCTGGAGAAGGAAATGGCAACCCACTCCAGTGTTCTTGCCTGGAGAATCCCATGGACGAAGGAGCTTGGTGGGCTACAGTTCATGGGTCGCAAAGAGTTGGACACGACTTCACTTTCACTTTCACTTTCAATATTAGCAGCAGAAATAGTATTTGCTGCAAAAATTGTTACCCTCTTTGGGGAAGGAGAGCTGCCCTGCCTGGTTGGGAGCTGTTCTACCTCATCTATCCTGCTCTCGGCTCTGAAATATTCTGAATGTTTAAACACCACTGAAGCCAGCTGCTGCCATAAATTTACAGCATTTCTGCTGACACGTGATGTCATCTATGAAACCTCCGTGAGGCAGGCATCAGGCCCTTCTTGCTGATGGGGAAACTGAGGCTGAGCAGGGTGGAGGAGCCCCTGCGCCCAGCCAGATCCGCCTTCTGGAGTCCTGACCCCTTCGGGCAGGCCTCGCTGACTCACACTCAGTTACCCACCCGGCTCGATCACAAACTCACAAACACATCCCACAAACTCACAAACACATCTGTTGCCTGGAGGAAGCACAAGGTTATGTTAATAAAGACACCGAGGAGTGGAGAGAGAGAAAGAGGAGGGAGGGAGGCCTCCTGCTGAGCCGAGACCCCCCCCCCGCCC
>SJYC01024655.1:0-27579 GCA_006408675.1 Madoqua kirkii | reverse complement strand
GGCGGCGGTGGTGGGAGAGAAGCGGAGGGTGGGGGGAAGCTGCCGGGGGTGGTGGGCGCGGAGCAGAAAAAGAGGCAGCGGGCGCTGCGCCCCGGTTGGGGGGCTGAGTGTTGAGTGTCGGGGGGGTGGGCTCGGCCCCGGCTTCGGCTCCCCCAACACACACCCTCGCCGCCAACCCCCACTCCCCCCCTCGCTTTTGCGCCCTGTCACAGCCCCGACTCGCAGGTAGAGAGAGTTAAGAGATTTAAAGAGAAATTGCTACATTGTGAGAAACTCACCCTGATGTTTGAGCAGCCGTCGGCGCGGGGTCTCCGAGACGGCCCCGCACGGGCTGCAAAGGGAGGACCCAGAAGGGGCCGACCGGCCGGGCCGGTCAGCGCACTGCCTGATCGCATGGCGGCCGCCCGGCGGCCTCCGCCAGGGCCCTGCCACCGCCGCGCGCCGCGGCCCAGGCGCCCCGGACTCGCGCCCGCTCCGGGCGGGACCCCTCGGGTTTACAAAAAAAAAAAAAAAATTTTTTTTTTTTTAAATTAAAAAAAAAAGGAAAAAAAAAAAAAAAAAAACCTTGCCGGTTTTGTGTTCCGCCCCCCCTTCCTCCTCCTCCCTCCGCCCTCACCGGGGGACGGGCTTGGAGGAGGCCCCGCCCCGCGACTCGGCGAACCAGCTCCGGCTCTGGGCGCGGAGCGGCGGGCCCGCGAGCGAATGGGAGGCTGCGGACGCCCCGGGAGGGTGACCTCCGTGCCGGCACCGCCCCCTCCCCAGCCGGAGTCCCGGGGGTTCGGGGGCGCGCTTTCCCAGGCTCCGGTGGAGTCGACCGACAGCATCGAGCAATGCTCCGGATTAGAGGGAGAGGCTAAAGGGATTGGCGCTCCCGGACCTCGGGCTCGGCTGGGGAGGGGGCGCCGTGCACCCTGGGCGCGCCCCGACTCGGGGGACGGTCGCCGGGCGGGAGGACGCGTGCAGGGGCAACGCCGATGGTTCGAAAAGGTAGCGGGAGTCGAGGATGGAGGATACGGGAGGCCCCGTAGTTGGAATCGCGAAGGAGCCGAGAGTCGGAGTTAAAAGCGTGGAAGGCGCGGGGGGCGGGCGGAGGATGTTCTGGGGCTCCTCGCCGGGACCCCGAACGCGGCTTGCTCACTCACCTCAGTCGGTGTTTTGAGCTGCTTCGGCCCGGGGAGGGCGCCGGGGACGCGGGTCCGACCTGTCTTACCACCTCCTCGAGGCCTCGCGGGCCGCGCAGATGGGATTCCCAGAAGCCCCGGGACGCCTCGGTGGTGTTGGGTCTGTTTCCGCCTCGCCGGGCTGTGTACGCCTTGCGGGCGTGACACTTCGATTCGCGCATTCCTTCAGGGAACGCTTGCAGAGTGCCTGCAGTGTGGCCTGCGCCGTGCCCGGGGTCCATTGAGCACCCAAACAGCTCGGAGCTACCCTCCCGGGGCGCACAGGCCAACGGTACCTACACTCTGGTCTGTTATCTTCCGCTTCCCTGGTGCCCTGGAAAAGCCACGTGCATACCGTAGCGACTAGTAATAATGTGTGTTGAATAAACGAGTGATTGTTTTAAGCTTTGTGTTTTAAGCTTTAGAATTGATCCTGGGATCTTGGTGGTACTATGCATATTATTGAAGAGATCACGGAAGTCCTGGGCCCTGACGCCAACCAGTGAACCCTTGGTTCACATCCTCCCTCTTCCTTTGCTGTGTGACCTTGGGCAAAGTGCTTCACCTCTCCGTGCCTCCATTTCTAACGGGAAATCAATAACAGGCCTCATTTCATACGGTCATTAGGAGAGAATGTTCTCATGGAGAGCAGCACCTGACAGGAAGTGCAGATAAGTGCTGTTATTATTACAGCAAAAAGGAAATTTTATCCGTTCCAGATGTGAGCACATGTATTGCCCTAAACATAAGACAGTAGTCAATATATAAGTTATACAGTGGTCATCCACAGTCCGTGGAGGTGTGACCCTTCCAGGAACAGCAGTATACACAGACATTATTTTTGTGCAGTTTGCCTTTCATCTGCCAAGATTGAGACTAGCGGGTTACGCCTTGAGTATTCATGTATGTGCTGTTTTTCCAGTCTTCACCAGAAAAGAGACTTCCAGGGACCCCCCACCTGGAGGTCTTTAGCGATTCCCACCTTGGTGTTCAGTCTGGAAGCTGTGTCTGACTCTTTGTGACCCCATGAAGTGCAGCACACCAGGCCTCCCCCCTTGCAGTGTAGAAAACTAAACTGGTTCAGAAAGGGAAGTGTTTTGCCCAGGGTCACACAGCCAGCAAGCAGGACCTGATCTGAGCTGGGTGGCACTGATGTCTCAGAGATGCCAATCCTGGGGCACTCAGAACTTGGGAATTGACTGGGGTTCAAAGTTAGCAGACAGGAGGCATTGCAGGGGTGACTATCCAAGTTTATTCATTCATACAGGAAGTACTGTTTATGAGTATCCAGTCTGCCAAGAATATAGCTGTGACCAAGAGCACCCTGGTTCCTGCCCCAGTACGCAGTCTGATGATGAACAAATAAGTTGCTTACCCTCAGTTTCCCCTGCCCTCAGGTTCCAGGCTTTGGTGCACTGTGGTAACCCCCCACCACCAACACCAACACACACACCCCAGTGCAGTATCTGGCACTTAGTAAGTGCTCCAGAAAGATCTACAAAACCATGAGATAATGCCCACCCTTCTTCAGACATTCTCTTTGGACCAGGTCCCCAGGAATAGGAATGAGTATGAAAGAAGCCCCCAGTCTAGCCATGGCTGGCAAAGCCCTGGGAGGTCAAACATCCAAGGCCAGAGGAGGGGTCAACATGGGCCCAAATGGAAGGAGACCTGCTATCCTTTGCGGGGGGAGTGACACATACCTTCACTTTGCAGGTCAGATGCATGTTGGGAGTTCCAGATTCAGAATGGAGTTGGCGATGAGACCCAGAGAGGCTCAGCAACTTGGCCCAGGGATGCCCATCCAGGGGAAGGACTTATTCAGTGCACCTGGGTGTTCTGTTTGTCTCCGAGTCACCAGATGGACCTGGGGCAAGCCACTTCTGCAGCTCCTCCATGTTCTCATCTGTACAATGGGACTGTAGAGTCAGACACCAGAATTCACCTCCTCCAACATTTTCAAACATGGAAAATTGAAGAAATAGAACAGTGACACCAAAATACCCCCCATGAGCACATTCAACAATCAGCACGTTCCTCTCCTTGCTGTGTCACACATCTGTGCCTGTATCCGTTCATCAAATCCATCTTTTTTTGGATGCATTACACACATCTGTGTATCTCTCCCAAACACATGGTTAACACAACTGTAATGACAAGCCCCTGAGGCAGAGAATTAAACCTCATTTTCATTTTTTGTGTGTGAATGAGAAACCAGAGAGAGTAAGAAACCGGACCAAGGTCACACAGCTGGGGATTCATACCTAGCTCTGTCTGTTCCCAGAGAAAGACCACCGGTAGGATGAAATGGATACAAGACATGCAGAAGCTCTTATGGGACAGGAACAAAACAGCATTCAGATGTAAGAAATTAGTACTGGAGAAGATGCACCCAACTTTTCTCAGTGAGCAAATATGCTACATCCCTGTAGCCAACGTGAGCTTGGGTTTCCGGGCCCCTCATCTCGGTTAAGGGCTGTTTTAATTATACTCGTGTAGCAGAAAAGGACAGCTGGAAACCGCCTCCCCCATTTCACCTCACACACACTCATTTGTCACGGAAAAGTCCAGGACATTGGAGAACTAATTTGCCCTCTCCAAGGGGCCAGGATGCCTAGGTCCACTTTTAGTCCACCGGCTGCAAGTCCGGCAGGCTCTCCCAACACTCCAGCCCACAAGGCTTCCCTCCTCCACCCTTAGTACCAGCGCATTTCTGTCCCACCCCCTCACATTTCAAGTTCTCCACTGCACCCTCTCAACCAGACCCTAATCCTCTTTATCTCTAACTGCCTATACCTCCTGTCCAGAGTTTGGCCTGATTACCATCTCTCTACAGAGAGGCGTGGTTTTCCTTTTTCTTTTATTTTTTTTAAAAAAACAAGCGGTTTGTGCCTCTGAAAACCAAAACAACGCCCATCGCGGCTCCTCCCTCGCACCCGTAGCTGCGAAGTTTAAAACTTGGTCAACTCAAGTAGCTTTTTGACCTGGGAGGATGTTCCACGGGTGTTTTTCGTTCTCAGCTGAGCAGCACGCTTAAGATTTGTGCACTTTTCTGGAGGCGTATAAACGATTCCATAACAAGAAGGAACAACAACAAAAAAAACCTTGCCCCGAACACCCCTGCGGACCCTTCACGTCTCGGTCAATCCAACGTCAGGGATCCGAATACTAGCCGCCAGATGGGGAAAAATAGGAGGGCTCGGAGGGCACTGACTCCGGAGCGACCTTTGCCCTCTGACTGCGCCCTTTAAACGTGCCGCGTACAGCGGGAAAGCGATGCCCCAGCTCCCGGAGACGCTGGCTAGCCGGCAGCGCCGAGACCACGCGCGGCCACGAATCAGGCAGATACAAGCCCAGCCCGACTTCGGGTCCTCAGAGCGGCAAGTGCGAGGGGCGGGGCCCAGCCGCTCATTGGCTCACGCTGGGGGCGGGGTCAAGTATTCGTCCCGCCCCAATTCTCCGCCAAGCTAAATAGGTTTCGCGCCGGCCGGGGGAGTTATTCACCGTGGGGCGGGGTCGGGGTTTGTTTACACACTGCTATTGGCTAGATTTGAATCGGCCAGACTGCCGGCTGCTGGGCGGGGCTCCAGAGGGCCCATCGGGCGCCTGACAGCTTCAGCCAGGCAGAAGCCGCACCGGACGCGCCGCTGAAGCTTCGGGACACTGGAGATGGGAGTGCCCTGGGCGAGTGCGGACAGCGAGGGCCGGCAAGTTTGAGCCTTCCGCTGGTTTCTTGATAAGTGCTAACCAAAGGCATAGGGAGCATTGTTTTTGTTTCCATAAAAATGCATAAGGAAAAACACCCGGAAACAACCTAGCTGCCCATGGATAGGGGACTCAAATAAGCTGTGATCTGGCCCGTAGTGGGCTTCCCAGGTGGTGCTAGTGGTGAAGAACCCGGCCCCCAATGCCAGACACGTAAGAGGCTCGGGTTCGATCCCTAGGTGGGGAAGATGCCCTGGAGAAGGAAATGGCAACGCACCCAAGTGTTCTCGGCTGGAGAATCCCATGGACAGAGGAGCCTGGTGGGCTACAGTCCATGGGGTCGCAAAGAGTCGGACATTACTGAAGCGACTTAGCACTCATAGAGTGGCCCATAGTGGGACATAAACATAAAATGAGGAAGTAATACATGAACTAACACGAACTGAGCTATGAATTCAGTTAAGGGGAAAAGGCAATAATGGAAGCAGAGTGTATAATAATTTTAAGGTGCATGAGAAAATATAACCTTCTGCTTGTTAAACACGCAGAATATCTTCAAAAGCAAAAACAAACTCCTAACTGCAGATGTCTGTGGAGAGAAGGAGCGAGGTGTGTGTAAGGCAGATCACTTTGGACCTTTGTAAAATAGCAACTTCTAGCACCTATTCAAAGACATACAGGGTATAAAAAATATATTAAATTCTGAGAACTCTCCCCACGTATCTCATATCTCGAAGCAACTGCCCCTAGGAAAACTCTTGACTAGGCTATAGAGTCCACGGACCCCCAATCTGCGCTCCTTGCATCCCACAATGGTATTGGGGAGTGGGAACGTGTTAGGAAAGAGCTGCTTCCCCTACTCAATGACCAAGACATACCCGGATCCAATGAAGAGTGGTTTTATTTATTAGTAATCACTGCAGGATTTAACATCCCGACTGGGAGGGAGGGACACCTACCTGAGAGATGCTAAGTGGAGGATTGTGGGGGATTTTCTCTTAGGAAAGAGAAGTCAAAACTAGGAGAGGCCCCTTTAAGAAGGAAAGCCAGCCTCCTCTGGTAAACGACGCGAGGCTGACGGAACTGACCGGCAGAAGGGAGAGCTGTCCGGATTTTGACGTTTGTTATTACTCTCTGTTCCCGGAGATCTGGAGGCGAGGATGAGAACGATTTCCTGCAGCTGAGTTTTGACCTGTTATGGATCTTACTTGTAAAGACTTCCTCTGTATAAGTTCGCTAAAGGATTTGTAAAACATTGTTTACGTGTCTGGGAAAGTCTCCCAGGCCCGTAGTGAAAACTTGCGGAGCTTGTAGTTCTAAGGACGCGCCTACCCGAGCTGGCGCTGCCGGCCCAGATACACAGATAAACTCGGCGACTGCCCCAAAGATCCTCGCACCTTCTAACAGCGACCCGTTTTACGAGTGTGGAAACTGAGTCACAGAGAGGTTATATAACTGCCCACATCTGGCGTCACAGCTATTTGGACCCTGGCAGCTCTGCTCCACAGTTCATACTTTTAACGAATACTTTACACTTGCCCCTAAAAACTGCTTTGTCTTTTTGATGCATTGTTTTAAAAGCCATAAAAAGCTTAATGCAGATTCTTAATGTCGGTGAACCATTTTCTACGCTTTCTGTTGTAAAGGAGTTTTGTGATTTTTTAAAAATTATTATTGAAGTATAGCTGATTTACAATTCGTGTTAGTTTCATGTGTACAGCAAAGTGACTCGATATATATTTTTCTTCTTTTTCAGATTCTGTCCCCTTAAAGATTGTTATAAAATACTGAGTATAGTTCCCTGTACAATACAGTAGGTCCCTGTTGGTTACCTATTTTATATATTGTATCATGTATATATTAACCCCAAACTCCTAGTTTATCCTTACCCCTCCCTTTCCCTTTGGTAACCACACGTTTGTTTTATCTCTTTCTGTTTTGTCGATACTTCATTTGTTCGGGGTTTTGTTTTCTTTTTGATTCCCCGTATAAGCGATATCATATGACATTGTCTTTGGCTTACTTCACTTAGTATGATCCTCTCTAGATCCATCCATATTGCTGTAAATAGCATTATTTCATTATTTTTTATGGTTGAGTAATATTGTGGATTTTTTTGAAATAAAGTAATTTCTGATGTTTTTTTCCCCTAAAATTCTATATCAGGGCAAGCTTTTTAATTTAATTTAATTTTTTCTTCCTCAATCTTTTTTATTTTCTAAAGTACCTTTCACGAGGAAACGTTTTGCCCTCAGCCGTCCTACTCCTCTCTCACCATTAAATACTTCCCTAATGATTACTTTGTGTGAGGCACACTTCTACCTCACTGAATTGTTACAACAACCTGAGGTCAAAATGGTTAGAGGTCTCACTTCACAGATGAAGAAACGCGCCAGGGAGAAACTCGCCCGAGGTCACACATCTATCTCCAGAAAAAGAAGAGGAAGACCAGTAATGGGTAGATCACGGCAGGAGAGAGATGGTATGCAAAGTTGCTAAGAGACAGAAAAAATGGGAATTAAGCCTGTGGCTAAGCAGCAAGTTCCCACTGTATAGCACAGGAAACTATATTCAAGGAAGTGAAGTGAAGTGAAAGTCTTTCGGTCGTGTCCGACTCTTTGTGACCCCATGGACTATAGAGTCCATGGAATTCTTCAGGCCAGAATACTGGAGTGGGTAGCCTTTCCCTTCTCCAGGGGATCTTCCCAATCCAGGGATCGAACCCAGATCTCCCGCATTGCGGGTGGATGCTTTACCAGCCAAGCCATGAGGAAAGCCTAGTTATGTTCAATATCATGTAATAAACCATAAACATTTTTTTTTTTAAGTTAAAACCAAGGGACTTCCCTTGCAGTCCGGTGGTTAAAACTCTACATTCTCAATGCAGGAGGCACAGGTTCGATTCCCTGGTTGGGGAACTAACATCCCATATGACATGGGTGGTGCAGCCAAAAGATAAAGAAATAAAGTGGGGGAGGGGCCCTTTAACAGAGAGAGAGAGAGAAGCCAGTGGATTGATGAATACAGGGAAAATAGCTTCAGAGAGGTGGTAGGAGCTAAGGTCAGTTTGCAAAAGATAATGACCAAGAAGCACACGACAAGGTACTCAAAGTTATTAGTCATTATGTGTATGCTCAGTCATGTCCGACTCTTTGTGGCCCCACGGGCTGTGTAGCCTGCCAGGCAAGAATACTGGAGTGGGTTGCCATTTCCTACTCCAGGGGATCTTCCCAACTTAGGGATGGAACCCATATCTCTTGCATTGGCAGGAAGGTTCTTTACCGATGTGTCATCTGAGAAGGTATTAGTCATTAGAGAAATGTAAGTCAAAACCACAGTGAGGTGCTCCTTCACCGTCATCAGAAGGGCTATAATCAAAAAAAAAAGGAAAATACCAAATGATAAGAAGGATATCGGGGAGTGAGAAGTAGCTAAAATGGGGCCACCAATATGGACGACAGTTTACTGTTTCCTCCATCAGCTGCATCATGCGTATACCCAGAATAGTTGAAAACAGGCTTTCAAACCATAATTTGCACATGAATGTTCCCAGCAGCTGTAGTCACTGCTGTTTTCATAGAGGTGAAAACAACCCAAATGTCCATCAACAGATGAAGGAATCAACAAAATGTGGTATACCTAATGGGAAATTATTCAGCCCCATAAAAGAGAATGGGTCCACGCTGCAACATGGAACCTTGGAAACAAGGTTGAGTGGAAGAAGCTAGATCTGAAAGATCACATATTGGATGAGCCCATTTTTATGAACTGTCCAGAAGAGGCAAATCCACAGAGACAGAAAACAGATGAGCAGAGGTCAGGGGGTGTGGGGAGGGGGGAATGGTGAGTGATGGCTACATGGGCACAGAGTTTCCTTTTGGCGTGAGGGAGGACTTCCCTGGTAGTCCAATGGTTAAGACTCCACGCTTCCAATGCAGGGGATTTGGATTCGATCCAGGAACTAGATCCCATGTGTGGCAACTTAAGACCCAGCAGAGTCAAAAAAAAAAAGATAGTGGTGATGGTGCAACATTGTGAATGTACTTAATGCCATGGAATTTTACATTTTAAATGGTGACGACAATCAATTTCATAATACACAAATTTAAAATTTTTTTAGATGATGACAAAGCAGAGGTGTTAAGCACTATGATTTAAAAAATTATACACCTAAGGGGTTCCCTAGTTCCTCAGTAGTAAGAAATCTACCTGCCAATGCAGGAGACACGGGTTCGATCCCTGTTCCAGGAAGACCCTGCATGCCCCGGAGCAGCCAAGCCCCTGAGTCGCAACTATTGAGCCTGTGCTCTGGAACTCGGGAGCCACAACCACTGAGCTCTGGAGCCTAGAGCCCATGCTCAGCAGCAAGAGAAGCCACCCCAGTGAGAAACCCAAGCACAGCTAGAGAGTAATGTCTTCTCTCCTCAACTAGAGAAAACTCTTGCAGCAATGAAGACTCAGCACAGCCAAAGATAAATAAATAATTTTTTAAAAACGTAAAAATATTCTGTAATAACTTATATGCATGTTCAGTGGCTCTAGTCGTGTCCAGCTCTTTGTGACCCCATGGACCCCACCAGGCACCTCTGTCCATTGATGGATTTCCCAGGCAAGAGTACTGGAGTGGGTTACCATTTCCTTCTCCAGAGCATTTTCCCGAGCCAGGGATCTGGACCCCCATCTCTTATGTCTCCTGATGGGTAGGCAGCTTGTTTACCACTTGCACCACCTGGGAAACCCAACCTAAAGAATCTGAAAATGGAGGGAGATATGTATATGTATAACTGAACCACTTTGCTGTACACCTGAAATGAACGCAACATTGTAAATCAGCTACCTCCCAATATAAAGTAAAAATTAAAAAATACACATGGCAATGTCCAAAAACAGTTAGGGAGGGACTGGTGGAGAGAAAGGCTGGAGGGAGATCTGGGGAAATGGCAGTGGAGTGGGACCCAGTCAAGGTCCCTGCTCTAAGGTTCCTGAGAGCCTAGGGTGGACCTCGTGGAGATCTCATAGGTCTCTGGAGGATACAGACCCACCCCCAGGGTAGACAGGGCTGGTATGGGGGAAGCCCAGAGCAGGCACTCCACCACACAGCCTGCAATTCAGGAAGGCTTCCTAGAGGAGGAGAAGGATAAAGAGGGGTCTGATAGAAGAGACTGGATGGAGAGGAGTGTGGGTCTAGAGTAGAAAAGAAGCCTAGAATTTCTTCTTCTTCTTTTTTTTTTTTTAATATTTATTTATTTGGCTCCACCAGGTCTTAGTTGGGACACATGGGATCTAGTTCCCTAACCAGGGATCAAACCCAGGTCCCTGCATTGGGAGCTGAGAGTCTTAGCCACTGGACCACCAGGGAAGTCCCAGGAGCCTGGAATTCCTAAAGCACAGATCAACCTTGACACTCCCCTGATGGAAACCCTCCCAGGGATCCTCAGTGCCCTTGAGTGAAAGTTCACACTCCAGAATTACCTGGCCTGCGTTCATTCAGCACACCCTCTCTGAGCAGCTTCTGTGAGCCCCACCCTGCACCAGTAATGTTGGGATACAGTGGGGAGGAGACAGGCCCTGCCCTGCCTTCATGGGACTCAAACCGCTGCAGGGGAGACAGGTGTGAAACAAACCACTTCCCAGCCTGACAGGTGTTAGTCTGATGGCTGCTATGGGAGTGAACCCAGCCCCCAGGGGGTTCCCCACTTCTATTATTCCCGAGGGGCTATTTCACAGTTTTTGCAGAGTACTGCCTCTGTTGTTTGTATCTTAAAGATCTGTTCTCTTATAAACAAGGCTCTCCTGTATAGCACGGGAAAGTATGTGCAATATCCTATGACAAAGCGCAATGGAAATGAATGTGAAAAAGAATGTCTAGGAGCGTCCCTGGGGGTGTGAAGAGTCCACCTGCCAATCCAGAAGACACGGGTTTCATCCCTGATCTGGGAGGATCCCGCACACCTCGGGGCAGCTGGGCCCATGCGCCACGACTGTTGAGCCTGTGTTCCAGAGCCAGGGAACCACAATTACTGAAGCCCATAACCAGAGAAAAGCCCTGGCAGCAACCACGACCCAGCGCAGCCAAAATTAAGAAATAAAATTATTTTTAAAACTCTTACAAAAAGAATGTCTATATACATATCACTGAATCACTTTGCTGTACAGTAGAAATTAGTATTGCTAAACGAACTCTACTTCAGTAAAATAAATTTTTAAAAAATGTGTCCTTTCATTCAAGCCTTTTTTCTTCCTTTGATGGGTTTCCCTGGGGCTACCTTAGGCTCACTCCAAGCTACAAAATTCATAAAGTCCAGTTACTTTTTCCCCAACATGCATTACAATAAATCACCTGGAAATCATCCCTAATGCTACTTTGGGAACGTGGTGACCCGCACTCTGGAGATTAAGGGACACCTTTCTGAAGGGAGCCCATTGTAAGCTAAGACTTGCAAGATAAATGGAGTTAACAAAGGTGGAGGGGAGCGACAGGTGCAAAGGCCCAGAGGTGGCAGAGACAGGGAGAGAAGGCCGGTCAGGCTGCTGATGTCTTGAGAGATCAGCTGCAGGAGGCTGAGGGACTGAGTGACCTTACACCGGAGGGTTCGAGTTTGATCTCAAAGGTCATACACAGTCATTGATGGGTTTGTTGTCATTATCATTATTACTTGTAATTGCCAAGCAATTCACTACCATAAAACTCACTTATTTAAAGTGATCCATTCCATGGTGTTTTTTTTTTTAATATAAGAACTTTAAAAAATTATTTATTTGTGTTTGGCTGCACCAGGTCTTTGTTGCTTCAAGGGCTTTTCTCTTGCAGCAAGCAGGGGTTACTCTTTGGTTGCAGTGCTCAGGCTTATCACTGCAGTAGCTTCTTTGCTTTAGGAGCACCGACTCTACGGCACTGGGCTTCAGTAGTCGAAGCACACGGGCTCCAGGGTGCAGGCTCAGTAGCTGTGGCCCAAGGGTTTTGCTGCCCCGAGGCATGTGGGATCTTCCCCAGCAAGAGATGGAACTGATGTCTCCTGCTTTGCAAGGCAGATTCTTAACCACTGGACCGCCAGGGAAGCCGCTCCATGGTTTATTGTATATTCATTCACAGGCTTGCGCTACCATCACTGCTATCTAGTTTCAGAACATTTCCATCATTCCAACAAGAAACCCTGTATCACTGAGCGGTCCCTTCCTATCCCCCACCCTCCCCACCAGCCCTAGGCAACCACTAATCTGTTTTCTGTCTCTACCAATTTGTCCATTCTGGACCTCTCGTATAAATGAAATCCTACCACATATGGCCTCTGTGTCTGGCTTCTTTCACTTGGCACAGTGTTTTCTTTTTATTTTTTAGCTCCGCCTCATGGCTTATGGGAACTTAGTTCCCTGACCAGGGATTGAACCTGGAACCGTGGCAGTCAGAGTGCAGAAGCCTAACCACTGGACCACCAGGGGATTCCCAGCATAACGTTTTCAAAGTTCACGTATGCTGTACATGAGTCAGAATTTCATTCCTTTCTATGGCTGAATAATATTCCACTGTAGGGTCTCCCAAAGTGATAGAAATAAAAACAAAAATAAACAAATGAGACCTAATCAAACTCACAAGCTCTTGCACCACAAAGGAAACCATAAGCAAAATAAAAAGACAACCTATGGATTGGGTGGAGAAGGAAACTGCAACCTACTTCAGTACTCTTGCCCGGAAAATCCCATGGACAGAGGAGCCTGGTGAGCTATTACGGTCCATGGGGTCGGAAAAGAGCTGGACGTGACTTAGCAACTAAACAACAACAGCATGGATTGGGAGAAAATATTCGTAAATGATGCAGCTGACAAGGGCTTAATTTCCCAAATATACGAACAGCTCATACAACTTGAAAACAAAAAATCAAACCTATCAAAGAATAGACAGAAGCCCTACATAGCATTTCTCCAAAGAAGATACAGATGGCCAACAAGCACATGAAAAGATGTTCAACATCGCTAAAAATTATCAGAGAAATGCAAATCAAACCTACACTGAGGTATCACCTCACGCCAGTTAGAATGGCCATCATTAAAAGTCTACAAATAACAAATGCTCAAGAGGGTGTGGAGAAAAAGAAACGCCCTCACGTACACACTGTTGGTGGGAATATAAACTGGTGCAGCCACTATGGAGAACAGTATGGAGGTTCTTCAAAATCTGAAAACACACACACACACACAGAAACTAAAAATAGAGTTCCCTTATGATCCAGCAATCCTACTCCTGGGCCTATATCTGGAAAAAACTCTAATTTGAAAAGATACGTGTACCCCCATGTTCATAGCATCACTATTGACAAGCAATCTAAGTGTCCATCCAGAGATGAATGGATAAAGAAGGTGTGGTACATATATACGATGAAATAGCGTGTGCATGCTTGGTTGCTCAGTTGTGTCCGACTCTGCAACCTCATGGACTATAGCCAACCAGGCTTCTCTGTCCATTGGATTTCCCAAGCAAGAATACTGGAGTGGGTTGCCATTTCCTTCTCCAGAGGATCTTCCTGACCCAGGAATTGAACCCATGTCTCCTGCCTCTCCTGCATCAGCAGGCGGAATCTTTACTACTGAGCCACCTGGGAAACCCACAGTGGAATAGTACTTTGTGGAGGAGCTGGAAGGCTTTAAGCAAATGCTGAAAACGTATTTGCTCCACTCATGACGCAGGTTGGAAGCTGGAACGAGTATAACAAAGGGTTATGAGCGGTCACCGAGTGCCTGAGGCTGGGAATGGATAATAAAGGGTTATACACCCAGCCTTGAGGCGTTCGAAGGCTTCCTTCTGACCACTGTTGTTTCACGATAAGACTCCCTTTAGAGTTTCGCCAAAGCTATGTTATGTCTTGGACGATGGGAACTGTATTTTATGCTTGAATGCTTTAATGTTTATCTGGAATGGCTACATGCAAGTCTGCCTTATGCTCTATTCCCTGAGAATTATAAAACTGCGCAGTTAGATAATAAACTTTCTCAGTCCACTAGAGGCTGTCCCTGAGTGTCCTTTTCAGAGTGCGGTTCTCTGAACCTTACAGTACTTAGCTATAAAAAGAATTAAATAATGATATTTGCAGCAAAATAGTTGGACCTAGAGATTATTATACTAAGTGGAGTAAGTCAGAGACAAATGTCATATGACATCACTTATATGTGTAAAGTATATGACACAAAGGACCTTATTTACAAAACAGATTCACAGACATAGAAAACAAACTCATCCTTCCCCAAAGGGAAAAGACAGGGAGGGATAAATTAAGAGTTTAGGATTAGCAGATACAAACTACTATATATAAAATAGAGAAACAACAAGGGCCTACTGTGTGGCCCAGAGAACTCTATTAAATATCGTATAATAAACATATATATGTGCATGCGTGCTAAGTCACTTCAGTCATGTCTGACTCTTTGCAGCCCTATGGACTGTAGCCCGCCAGGCTCCTCTGTCCATGTGATTCTCCCTGCAAGAGTACTAGAGTGGATTGCCATGCCCTCCTCCAAGGGATCTTCCTGACCCAGGGGTCGAATCTGTGTCTCTTATGTCTCCTGCACTGGCAGGTAGGTTCTTTACCACTAGCACCACTTGGAAAGCCCATATATATATATATATGTATATATACACACATATATAACTAAATCCCTGCTATATACCTGAAACTAACACAACATTGTAAATCAACTTTATTTCAATTAAAAAAAATTCCACTATTGGCACACACCACCTTTGGTTTGGGGCTTCCCTGGTAGCTCAGCTAGTAAAGAATCCACCTGTAATACAGGAGACCCCAGTTTGATTTCTGGGTTAGAAAGAACTGCTGGAGAAGGGATAGGCTACCCACTCCAGTATTCTTGGACTTCCCTGGTGGCTCAGCCGGTAAAGGATCCGCCTGCAATTCGGGAGGACCTGGGTTTGATCCCTGGGTCAGGAAGATCCGCTGGAGAAGGGAAAGACTATTTACTCCAGTATTCTGGCCATGGAGTCAGAAAGAGTCGGACACGATTGAGCAACTTTCACTTCACCTCTGGTCTATCCATTCATCAGTAGACAGATATTTAGGTTGTTTCTGCTTTCTGGCTGCTGTGAATAATTCTGCTTTGAACCTTGGTGTATAAGGGTTTGTGTGGACATAGATTTTCCTGTCTCTTGGGTGTCTACTGGGAACAGGATGAATGATTTATTTTGCTGATTTGTTTTTCACCAGATATAAGATCAAACAAAGAGTCGGACACGATTGAGCGACTTTCACTTCACCTCTGGTCTATCATTCATCAGTAGACAGATATTTAGGTTGTTTCTGCTTTCTGGCTGCTGTGAATAATTCTGCTTTGAACCTTGGTGTATAAGGGTTTGTGTGGACATAGATTTTCCTGTCTCTTGGGTGTCTACTGGGAACAGGATGAATGATTTATTTTGCTGATTTGTTTTTCACCAGATATAAGATCAAACAACGGAAGACAAGCAAGAAGAGTAAAAAGAACTCCTCTTTCCTAGGTTTGTCAGTCAATAATATGTTGCCACATGTATTTTATCTCTTTTCTGAGTATTTGAGAGTCAGTGGCAAACATCCTATCTCTTGGTCCCTATAAATGCTTCAGCATGGAGCTACAGAACAAAGACATTCTCTTCAAAAGCCCCAGGACAGTCATCAACATCAGGAAATGTAACACTGATACAACAGTACGATTGTTTAATCCAAATTCAGATCTCTCGCCTCACTTCAATAACGCCCATTATAGCCATGTTTTCCCTCAGTTCAGGGTCCCATCCTGGATTGTGCAATGGACTGAGTCATGTCCCCGCAAAATCTTAGGAAGGAAGGCATCTGATCCGCTTTACCCCTTCTTTGCTTCCCGTTGGCTGACTGGGGAGCAGAGATGGAGGGGTCAGCGGGAAATCAAGGAGACCAGGGAGAAGCTGGTGCTCAGAGTCAGAGACAGAAATTCAGGCATCAGATGGATCTCAGTTCAAATCTTTGTCAGTCATTCAGTAACCGTGACCTTGGGCAACTGTGATCCTGAGGCTGTCTGAGCCTCAGTTGTCTCGTGGGGAAAATGGAACTAAGCCCTAGGCTCCCTGGGAGGACCGGTGATGTACCAAGCACAGACCCAGCTCATCAGGTGGAGTCAGTCAGGGCCACTCAGCCCTGTCAATTTCCAGGGCCAGAGCAGCGCCAAGTGCGGCAGCTCTTCAGACGAGGTTGCTTTTCAGACCCTTACAACAAACACCGATGTCAGCAGATAGTTTTATCAGTAATCTATAGAAGTGAGTCATTCTTTTTTTTTTTTTGGTCACGCTGTATGCAGGATCTTATTTCCCAGATCACGGATTAAACCTTTGCCCCCAGCAGTGACAGCAAGGAGTTTTTTTAACCACTGGACCACCAGGAAAGTCACAGAAGTGAGCAAGGTATCATAGAAGACATGTCTTAAGTCTGTCTAGGATGATGTAACAGAAGACCATAGACCAGGTAGCTTATAAACAACAGATTTTTTTTTCTTATAGTTTTGGAGGCTGGGAAATCCAAGATCAAGGTGCTGGCTGATTCACAAACAGCTACCTTCCTGCCTCGTGCCCACAGGGCGGAAGGAGGAAGAGCACCCTCTGGGGTCTCTTTTCTAAGGGAATTTATTTCATTCATGAGAACCCCCGCTGTCATGACTTAATCACTTCCCAAAGGCCCTGTCTCCGTATAACGTCACACTGGAGATTAGGTTTCCAGATATAGATCTGTGGGACGAAGGGGGAACATAAACATTCAGTCTACAGCAGAAGGAAACTGAGGCACAGAGAAGTAAAGTCAGTCCCCTCTGGTCACCCCGCTAGTTCACAGCAGAACCAAGATGAAACCCAGACACTGCTGCTCACCGTGCTGCCTGCCAAGTCTCTTTAGTCATGTCTGACCCTTTGTGACCCCGTGGATTGTAGTCCACCAAGCTCCTCTGTCCATGGGATTCTCTAGGCACAAAGACCACAGCGGTTTGCCATGCCCTCCTCCAGGGGATCTTCCCAACCCAGGGATCGAACCTGCATCTGCCGTGACTTTTACGTTGCAGGTGGATTCTTTACCACTGAGCCATGGGGGACGCCCAACCACTCACCACCCCCATACATATGGTTGTTGAGAGTCTAAGACAAGAGATAACGGTGACACCTGGACCAGGGTGGAGGCTTCTAGAGACAGGAGGACTGACCCACAGGGAGGCAGAAGGGTGGGCTAAGAAAGTGGGAGGGGTGGGCTACTGGAGAAGAAACACTTCCTCACAGGAGATGGAAGAACTAAACAAGAAGCAGGGAAGCAGGAATCAGCATGACCCTAAAGTAAGAGGGGCGTCATCAGTGATAATGGGTGGAGGTGCGGTTGGGGACTTCAGATAAAGCAGCTCTGAAAGAGATCAAAGGGACCCACAGAAAGAAGAGAAGATTCAAATCAGAAAACAGGAAGGTGGGGCATATGGAGCAACTGGACAACGGGAATCAAACTTTCACTGACTAATGGGAAAAGAAGCAAAAAATAGGAAGGGTCCGCTCCTCTTTGATGCTGGGAAAGACTGAAGGCAAAAGAAGTGGGTGGCAGAGGATGAGATGGCATCCTGAGATGAGATGATGAGGTGGCATCACTGACTCACTGAACATGAATTTGAGCAAATTCCAGGAGATGGTGAAAGACAGGGAAGCCTGGCATGCTGTCATCCATGGGGTCACAAAGAGATATGAGAGTTGAACCATAAAGAAGGCTGAGCACCAAGAACTGGTGCTTTCAAACTGTGGTGCTGGAGAAGACTCTTGCGAGACCCTTGGACAGCAAGGGGATCAAACCAGTCAGTCCTCAAGGAAATCAACCCTGAATATTCATTGGAAGGACTGATGCTGAAACTCCAATACTTTGGCCACTTGACGCATAGAACTGACTCATTGGAAAAGATCATGATGCTGGGAAAGACTGAGGGCAGGAGAAGAAGGTGACAGAGGATGAGATGATTGGATGGCCTCACTGACTCAACAGACATGAGTCTGAGCAAAGTGTAGTGAAAAATGGGAAAGCCTGGCATGCTGCAGTCCACGGGGTCACAAACAGTCAGATACGACTGAGTTACTGAACAAAAACAGCAAACTCTTCTCTACTTTGAGGCTACCCTTCATCCCTCCTGTATCCAGTCTTGCTGTGTGCTTTTGCAGCTCCTCCTATCAAGAGACAGAGTTTTTTCCCCCTGTCCCCTGAACTGAAACATACAACTTGTTTTCATCAGTAGATTGCAGATTAAGCCTTAAGAGGCTCTGAGTATTTCTCTTCTCTATCCTTGCTGTGAGAACATGCCTAGGCTAGCTTGCTGGAGAGATGTGAGGGAAAGGTAAAGAAGAAGTGAGTCATCCTAGCTGAAGTCATTTGAAACCAGCCAGCCTCTGGTTAACCTGCCAGAAGATGATGGCGGATTCATGAATGAGCTCAGCCAGGGTCAGTGGAGCCTGGCCCAGATTAGCAGAACTGGGTCCAGATGACCCAGATAACATATAAGAAAAAAAAAAAGTTGTTCTTTTAAGCCACTAAATTTCAAGATGATTTCTTACACAGCTGTAGCTAGCTGATACAGAGGAGAGGCTGAACACTAGGATAAACATGTGGGTGTTCTCAGTGAATATTCTAGTATTCATTGAAAGACAAAGGAAATCCAAAATTCTCTCTTATCTTTCCTTCAACAATTCCCCTTGAAACTTATTCCAAATCCAGCTCATAGCTTGCTACTAATAATAACAAAACATGCCTTTTCCAGGGATATGATGTTAACATTTTAAGAAGGAAAGAATGACATGGCCAAAGAATAACAGCTTTGGAACTGAGGCCATGTATTAGCTTAGAACTACTTTTATCACTGAAGTTAAGAACAATGGCGTTGATTTCAGAGAGACTATGATCTTGCTGAATCTCGGGAAATGAGGTGAGAAGTTCTAGTGGAAATGAGAGGAGAAGCAACCCATATCATCTGTGCAAAGATGACAAATTATTTTTTTCACATCGTTTCTTCTTTTCTGGACCCTACTTGGAGAAACTGCAAGGACTTAGGTAAGGAAGGGATGGTATTTGTGAACCTGGATTTTCCTGTTAGGAAAAATGGGTGCCTGGTCCATTCTGAAGGAGATTAACCCTGGGATTTCTTTGGAAGGAATGGTGCTAAAGCTGAAACTCCAGTACTTTGGCCACCTTATGCAAAGAGTTGACTCGTTGGAAAAGACTTTGATGCTGGGAGGGATTGGGGGCAGGAGAAGGGGACGACAGAGGATGAGATGGCTGGATGGCATCACTGACTTGATGGACGAGAGTCTGAGTGAACTCCAGGAGTTGGTGATAGACAGGGAGCCCTGGGGTGCTGTGATTCATGGGGTTGTAAAGAGTCAGACACTACTGAGCGATTGAACTGAACTGAACTGAACCGGGTGGCTTCAGACATAGAACACACTTGGATTTTAGTTCCTTCATGGAAAAAGCTGCACTTTGGGATCGTGGAGCCTTGTGTCTCAAACGGATGTGGCAAGATAGAGCATGGACCCATCTACCAGGCTGGGCTGGCGCTACTTGTCTCAGAAAACCCATCTTGTGAAGGCTGAACGCTTCTCATGTTTGAAAGAAAAAAAAAAAAGACAAAAATCCACCCCTGAAGAAGTTTAAGTAGAGAGAGCTGAGATAATCTGTAACACTTTCCTAAATACCCCACCCTCCTTCCTGCCCACCCCAACTCCCCACCCCACAGTCTTAACTCATTCAATAGATTTTAACGGCAGTTTCTTTTCTTTAGGAGAATGTCAGTACAGTCTTTAAAGGATTTCTTCTTTTTTACTGAAGAGTAAGTTGATTCACAGTGTTAGTTTCTGCTATACAGCAAAATGGTTCCGTCATTCATACATTCTTTTTATACTGTTTTTTCATAATGAGTTATCTCAAGATATTGAATACAGTTCCCTGTGCTATACAGCAGGACCTTGTTGTTTATCCAGTCTATATATGAGAGTTTGCATCTGCTAACCCCAAACTCCCAAGCCTTCCCTTTCCCACTCCCCTCCCCTTGGCAACCACAAGTCTTTCTCCATGTCCCTGAGTCTCTTTCTGTTTCATGGATAGGTTCACAAGTCCACTGCGTCCTATTTTAGATTCCACACGAAAGTGATATCATGTGATATTCGTCTTTGTTTGACTTACTTCACTTTTTTATATGATACTCTCTAGATCTATCCATGGTGCTGCAAATGGCATTATTTTGTTCTTTTTTTTTATGGCCGAGTAATATCTCATTGTGTATATCTACCCCAGCTTCTTTAACCATTCATTTGTCAGTGGATATTTAGATTGCTTACTTGTCTTAGCTATTGTAAATAGTGCTGCTGTGAGCATTAGGGTGCACTTTTTAAAATTGTGGCTTTCTCCAAATATATGCCCAGGAGAGGTCATACGGCAATTCTAGCTTTGGTTTTTTTGAGGACCCTCCATACTGTTTTCCACCGTAGTGGCACTGCAGCTTCTTTTTGAGTCAGAGAACATGACATTGAGGAGAGCAGGCTCTGGAATGAGTTCTCTCGGTTCATACCCCAGCTCTGCCACCTACTGGCTCTGCATCTTGAGCAAGTTAGTCTCCTCTGTCCCTCAGGTTCCTCGTGGGTACAGTGGGCATAGCAGCAAACCCTCACTCACCTGGGGAACGAATGTGAAGGGCCTAGTACACTTCTGGAAAAAAAAGAAAATGAAAGTTTGATTAAGTAGTATCTGACTGTGTGCTACCCATGGACTGTAGCCCGCCAGGCTCCTCTGTCCATGGAATTTGCCAGGCCAGAATACTGGAGTGGGTTGCTATTTCCCTCTCCAGAATCTTCCCAACTCAGGGATTGGCAGGTGGATTCTTTACCACTGAGCCACGAGGGAAGCCCCGGTTGCCTTTACATTATTCCTAGAAGGTCCTGTTAGGTACTGAAGACCCAGCGACCAAAATCAGCATGGCCCCCATCCTCACAGAATGAGCAGAGGAGACACATACTTAGTCATTAGTTACACAGTGAAGGATTTTATTACAATTAAAGTCAGAGTCATCATTTTTCACTATCTCCATACCGACCGCTTGAGTCCAGGCTGCGGTCATCTGTGAGATGGTCGACTGCTGGGAAACAGTTTTCCAGGAGAAGGGCAGAATCAGACACCAACATCCCTGGAGGAAAGCTGGTGGGAAGCAGGATGCTCACAGGGTCTCAAAGCATCACCTCTCAGACTGCTGGCTGCAAAGAAGTTGCCTTTACTACAGATTCTTTACTTTACTAACAGTCACCAGCTAAACACCTTTAGGTAAGAGAGTAGTAGCTAAATCTGTCTGCACCCTTCTTCCCGCTAAGAGTGGAGGGGTCCCATTTTCCTTTTAGAAAGGATTGCAGCAGCTGGTGTGGGACAAGATTGTGCAGGAAGAGGGGAGAAGGAGGGGGAGAAGAATTAGAAGGAGGAGCAGTAGAAGTAACAGAAGAGGAATGATGAAGGAAGAAAAGATGGTAAAAGAGAAAAAAGAACAGGATGGAACCCAGGAGTTGGGGGACTGGTAATGAACGGGAAGTTGCAGGGGCATGTGCTCTGGTACTGGGCAATGAAGAGGTTCCCAAATGATGGCTTCAGTCTGCACAGGGAAGTGAGGGACGTGGCCACCAGCTGGATGAGAGGGCTGGGTGGGTCGGAGGCCTGAAAGGGAACGGGTCGAATTGCAATGGGACGGAAAGCCAGCTCACCAGAGACACAGAGAGAACATCCTGCGCCCCCTTGAGGTCTGTGATTTCTCTGGTTCGGGTTAACCCTGCCGGGCTGGCTGGGCAGTTTCTTCCCGCTACGTTGTTCAGCTGGCTTGGAGAAGGCAGATGGATGGAGTTTGGCCAGGTGCGTACTTCCGAGGATGAGAGGGGCAAGGGCTTTGAGAATGTTCAAGGGAAGTGAATTCAAGGAATGAATGTGAGGACAGGAAAGTGAGGAAGACAGGAAGGAGAGACGTGTGGCCAAGGTGGACCTCTCACGCCTTCTGCAGAGCATCTTGTTTTTGTTTTTTAATATTTATTTGTTTGGCTGCACCAGGTCTTAGTTTCGGCATGTGGGGTCGTCCATCTTCCTTGCGACATGTGGGATCTTTAGTTGCAGCATCTAGTTCCCTGACTAAGGATCAAACCCACCCCCAACCCACCCCCCTGTATTGCGAGCAAGGAATCTCAGTCACTGGGCCACCAGGGCAGTCCTCGGAAAGCGTCTTTTCCCTTCACTTCACTGGGGCTTGATTTTTCGTGGTTTTCCTTCCACTTCTCTGGTTCCTCTTTTTTCAGCAACCTCACAACTTCTCCTCAAAGGCTTGCACTTTTCTGAGTGCAAATCTAGGCACCCCTTCCCCACCTTGACTCTCCTTTTCTGTCCAGGCTTCCTAAGCATCTTCAAGCCTTCCAGAGGTTCAGTGACCAGCTAACATTTCTGATCTCAGTATCAGAAGCACTGTTGAGAACTGTTGAAAGGATCAGGTCGGTGGTCTTCATGCAAGTCAGGCAGTGGTGGGAGGCAGAGAGAACTATAGAGGCAGCTTTATCTATCAATGGCCAAGGAAGAACGTGATGAGGCTTGACTTGTTTAAAAAACATATTTATTTACTGAATATATTTGGCTACCCTGGGTCTTAGTTGTAGCACACAGAATCTGTAGTTGTGGCATGTTATATTTTAGCTTCTGCATGTGGGATCTAGTTCCCTGACCAGCGATCGAACCTGGGCCCCCTGCATTGGGAACACAGAGTCTTAGCCATTGGACCACCAGGGACGTCCCAGGATTTGACTTCTGAGATGGGCAGGTTTTCCTACAGTCACAGTAGTGATTCCCAAACTTGGCTGCATACTGTGATCACCTAGAGAAGTTTTAAAACCGAACAATGACTGGATCACGGGCTTGTCAATTAATTCATAATCTCCAGGCATGAGATACTGGACTTGGCATCATGTTTGGGACTGGTTGTGTAAAATTGGGTCGCACCAAGGGGAGAAACTATTGGAAGACGCTGTTTGCCACTCCTAAAAGGTTTGTTCTTCACAATTACGTGTGATCAACCTTGTTAGTCACTCAGTTGTGTCCGACTCTTTGCAACTCATGGACTGGAGCCCATCAGGCTCCTCTGTCCATGGAATTTTCCAAGCAAGAATAGTGGAGTGGGTAGCCATTCCCTTCTCCAGGGAATCTTCCTGACCCAGGGATCAAACTTGGGTCTGCTGCATTGCAGGAAGATTCTTTATCATCTGAGCCACCAGGGAAGCCCTTAGGACAACCTTCTGCTGCTGCTGCTAAGTCGCATCAGTCGTGTCCGATTCTGTGTGACCCCACAGACGGCAGCCACCGGGCTTCCCCGTCCCTGGGATCCTCCAGGCAAGAACACTGGAGTAGTTTGCCATTTCCTTCTCCAATGCATGAAAGTGAAAAGTGAAAGTGAAGTCGCTCAGTCATGTCTGACTCCTAGCAACCCCACCGACTGCAGCCCACCAGGCTCCTCGGTCCATGGGATTTTCCAGGCAAGAGTACTGGAGTGGGGTGCCATTGCCTTCTCTGTAGGGCAACCTTAGGACAGCTCTGATTGTTACTTGGAATATTATTCATAATAATGTTGTTAAGGTGAGAATTTGAAGGATGACTGGGAAATCTGAATATGGACTATATATTAGATTAAAATTGCTAAACAAATCAATGTTTTGTGGATTTCTCTTCTAGCCAAGCCTAACCCAGAACCATATATGGAAGGGAATTCTGAGAAATGTGGCTCCAGGTTAGCTAAACTGTCACAATATGAAGCCACTTCAGGCCCAGAGTGACAGTTTTGTAAATGTCCATCGGATTGTGCCTCTCCCTGCATATAACACTGCAGTGGCTTCTAATGATTTCAAAAGGTGAGAATTTGAAGGATGACTGGGAAATCTGAATATGGACTATATATTAGATTAAAATTGCTAAACAAATCAATGTTTTGTGGATTTCTCTTCTAGCCAAGCCTAACCCAGAACCATATATGGAAGGGAATTCTGAGAAATGTGGCTCCAGGTTAGCTAAACTGTCACAATATGAAGCCACTTCAGGCCCAGAGTGACAGTTTTGTAAATGTCCATCGGATTGTGCCTCTCCCTGCATATAACACTGCAGTGGCTTCTAATGATTTCACGTAATACCCAAACTTCTTCCCAGAGCCCACCAGGCTCTGGGTGGACCTCATCTGCTTCTTTAACCTCATCAGTACCCCTGAGTTGCTTGCTGTGGCCACACTAGTCCTCTCTGACAGTTTCTTTTTTGACTGCATTTTGCAGCATATGGGATCTTAGTTCCCAGACTGGGGGTGGAACCAGTACCCTCTGCAGTGGAAGCACCAAGTCTTAACCACTGGACTGCCACGGAAGTCCTCTAGTTCTTTTTGAGCTCCTCAGATCTCTACTTGGTATCATGACCTTTGTACCTGACACTCCCTTTGCCTGGAAGTTTTGCTCTATACCTCTCCTTGACCATCTGACTCTTAACTTTGAGGTCTCAATTCAAATGCCACCTCCTCCTAGAAGTCTTCCTGGATCATGCTAAGGCAGTGCTTCTTAAAATTTAAGGTGTACATGAATCCCATGGGAATTTTGCTATTAAATTCATGACCTCCTGCCTTCGGAGGACTGGGATAGGGCCTGATCTGCATTTCAGCAAACTGGTGGTGCTGCTGGTCTGGGGACCATGCTTTGAAAATCCAGCTTCTCAAGCATCCAGATCCTCTCCATCACATCACTGTGTTCATTTATTTCACAGCTTTCATCTCCCTTTGGAATTAACTTGTTATTTCTTTCTTAACCCATCTCTTCCCTTATTTTGGTACCTCTTTCAAAGCACAGCACCCAAAAGACTGTCAAGGACTGAGAGGAAATAAAAGGAATTACTTGAATTGTTCCAGAGCCCAAAATCTTGCTTCCACAGCTGCACCCCCAAATCTAAAAAAAATGTTGAGCTACAAACGCTTAAACATTTTAATACAGTTAAAAAAATCAAATATATCTATATTATAGAGAATAAAATGAGTGGGCCCACCATAAGGGAAACAAACCCATTTCCTCTGGACTTCCCTTATGGGCCCTTCTCCATCTCAATTCATTTCCCTCACCCCTCAGGAGTAACTACTTTGTTAAATCTTGTGTTTCTCTTTCCTTTGCTTTTAAAAAGACCAGTTCACTTTATTTGTGTCCCTAAACTGTATATTGTGTATTTTGGCCTATGTTTTGAAACTTTATAAGTAAATAGAGGCACATCTGTACTGTAGTAATTGAAACTGTCACTGCTATAAAATATTCCATTGAATAACTATACTATACCACAAGTTTTTCAGAAGAACATTTTTTCTTTTTCCCAAACTTTTGATTTTGCAGTAATTTTAGATTGAAAAGATTTTTAGATTTACAAACTGTTGGAAAGACATACACCTCCATAGACTCATCCATATTTCTCTGTCAGCTCTGACGTTACCAGAGTACATTTGTCAGAAACATGAAATCAACACTAATCCACTACTATTAACTGAATTTTAGTTTCTGAGATTTCACCAGCTTTTCTAGTAATGTCCTTTTTCTGTTCCAGAAATCATCCAATCCAAGTTGATTTTTTGTTTTTTGGTTATTACAGACATTACTGCTTATGACTATTCTTATGTCTATCTCGAATGCATATGAACAAGAGTTCTCTACGTTCAGAGCCTGCATTGCTGGGGCATCGGACACATTACATCGTTAACATTTTTTTGGCTGTGTCGGGTCATCCTTACGGGATGTGGGTTTCCTATAGCTGGGCTGAGTGGGGGCTACTCTGTAGCTGCAGGGCATGGACGTCTCATTGCAGGGAGAAGCCATTGCAGTGGCTTCTCTTATTGCAGAGCACCAGCTTTAGGGAGGAGGGCTTCAGCAGCTGCAATGCATAGGCTGTTGCCCTGCAGCACATGAGAGTTTCCTGGACCAAGAATCACACCTGTGTCCTCTGCATTGCAAGGATAGATTCTTAACCACTGGAGCCCAAGGGAAGCCCTATGTTTTTAATTTTATTCAGTTTCTCCAACTTGTTATCCAACGTGACTACCAATTTTACCCATGACCGGTACTGTGCAAGTTCCCCTCGCTATGCCTGACAGAAAAAAAAAAAATGTTTAATTTTGCCGAACTGGTAGTTGTGACCTAATATCTGTGGCTTTAATTTGCATTAAAATCTTGCTGTTGTTAGGTCATTTTTCCTATTTTTTTTCTCTTGTATGAAATGCCTCCACATACATTTATTGGCTTTTCACATTAATTTGCAGTCTTTTAAAATAATTTCTGAATGCTCTTTTTGGTGTTGTGTGTTGCAAGGATCTTCTCTGGCCATAAATTGCTTGGTATTTGTCAAAGGACAGAACAAATGTCACTTTCATTCAGGACCTTAAGCCTTGTTCTTAAAACTCTCATCTACTCATCAACCAGGGTACTCATTTTCTTCCATCAGGAGGAGAGATCGTACTGCTGAAGCTCAATATTTTTTAATGTTTGCTAAGTAAACAAAGAAACCCTCCTAAATTAAAGGCAGATGCTTAATGCCTGTCTTTGCATAACTACAGGGTCCTACATGACCTGCCCCAAGTTTGCTTACATGGTTCAAACCACAGTGGTCTCTGGATCCCACATCTTCCTACCTCAGGGCCTTTGCACTTGCTCCTACCCCCCCCCCCCATAGCTTTCTTTGTCTGCACCATGCAGCATCCTGGATTTTGGTTCCCGACAGTGACTGAACCTGGGGCCCCTGCCAGGGAAGCTCAGAATCTTAACCACTGGACCACCAGGGAAGGTGTGTACTCCGCCCCCCAGCACCCCCCACCCCTCCTGTCCATACTTTTATAGTTTCATTCCTTACGGCCTTCCAGTTTCTGCTCAGTGTAACTTTGCCAAAGAGGCTTTTACTGACCTGTATAAAATACTATCTTCTGACACACTATAGTGTCCTTCCTTACATTAAAAACAAAAAACAAAAAACAACTACATTGTATTCTAAATGTCTTTGCCTGCCCCCACTAAAGACATGCCTGCTGTTCGGTACCTAAGCCACACATTTGGCTATATGGAACCCTTGAAACGTGGCTAGTCTTGAGATGTCCTGTCAATATAAAATATGCGCCAGATTTTAAAGAGTCACCCCCAAGGTAAATTATCTTTTAAAACTTTTTGTACTGATTACATGTTGAAATAACATTTAGGGTTAAATTGTATTGTTAATTTCCCACTTTTTTCTAACTTTGAAAACTATGGCCACTAGAAAACAGAAAGTTATGTGGCTGGCACTTAGTGCTTGTATTATATTTCTATCAGACGGTGCTTCTCAGGAACATAAGCCAGAGCAGGGCTGTTTGACTCATACACTGCAGTATATCAGAACAGAAGTTCAATAAATATTTGCTGAATGAAGGAATCCAAAGGTGGAATGTCAGTCCTTTCCCTCTCCTCTCCGTTCTACCTACCCCAGGGATCACATCTTTTAAAATACCAAAACTTTAATTTACATGAAAGTCACCCATTTAAAGTGTACAACACAAGGATTTTTAATAAAGTCATCACGTTGTGCAGTCACCCCCTACAACCTACTTTCAAAATACTTCCATCATCCCAAGCAGATCCTCTTAGAGTTTAGAAATTTAG
>SJYC01024654.1:0-28206 GCA_006408675.1 Madoqua kirkii | reverse complement strand
TCTTTTTTAGGGGGGCCCAGCTCCCTTTCGAGAGGCGCAGCAGGCGCGGCGAGCGCCCCTCACCCCGCGTCACGCACGCACCTTCTGCACCCCAACAGCTCCGGGCCCCGCTGCATCCCCGCAGCCCCTTCCCCCTTGGAGAAGACTCTCCTTAGAGGTCCCTGGCTCGCTGCACCCCCTTTTCTTTCCTACCCCGCCCCCCAGGCCCTAACTGCCCCCTCGCAGCTCCCCAGCTCGCGCCGCGGGCCCTACCCGACCTCCGCACTTTCTGCATCTCGGCCTTGCACTTGCCCTCCGCTTTTCCAGGCCCTGGTGCTAAAAATCCGCTTTCCTCCCAAAGATCCCCACTTTAGAGGACCCAGATTTGTTTCTATTTAGGATCTTCCAGCAAAACCAAGAAGCCCGCCTAGACGCCTTGAATTCGCCCCTCCCCCTCCTCTTAGGAACTTCCTCTAGCAAAAAAAAAAAAATTTTTTTTCTCCATTGAGGATTAATTTCCAGCAAAATTTCTTTCTTCCCACCATGAGTCCCCCTGTTTGAAATATCTTTCCGCTGATAACAAACCAACTCAGTCTTTCCGTTTTCTCTCTTGTCTAATACTTTTCTTTCCATCTCTTCCCCAGCCATCCCAACACAAACCCCTTTTTGTCACCTGTTCCACCTCAGTTAGGCTTCTCCCAGCAAAGCTCTCCAGGTTCCTTTCCAAGGGAAGGAAAATAAGGAAAGAAAGAAAAAATAACTCCTTGAACATCAAAATCCATTGTCCTACCTAGATCTCCCCAGTTTAGTATTGCTTTCTTCTTTTTTCCAAAAGTTACCAGTCACCCCCAGTTTCACACCTGTGCCCTTGCTTCTTTGGGGACCCAGCTTCTGACAGCCCCTTCCTTTCCACACCTGCTTTCAGGGCAGAAGAAGTTGAATAAGGGTCCTGAACTTACTATCCAGCATTCCAGGAAGAAATAGCCAATGATCTGACTGTCACCGGAACCCCTTTCTCTGTGGGGCCTAAACTGGGCCCCTTGTCCCTGGGGATTGATTCATTCACTCCTTCTTCTCCTGGTGAGTTTCCTTGCTTTGCACTTGTTGGAGAATGTCTCCGTTTTCTCAGAACGGTTTCTGATCAGTCCAAGGGTCTCTGTATCACTGGTGAAACTATTACAGAAGTTGCTGCTTTAGGAGATCAGATAAGGAAACGGATCATTTATTGTACATTTTGACTGATCTGGAGGAATGCAGACATTAGATTGATGTAGGTTTCATTATTTACTGCAAAGGAATCTTTTTCTTCTTTAGCTCAACAATGTAGATGCCTACCAGGGATGGGCACATAAAGGTCCAGAGTGTGGTGAAATAAAGATCCCTATCTAGTGATGCCAGCCAGTGAAAATGGCCAAGTAGAAATGTCACAACAGTGTTGCCCGAAGTTTTTGCTTTTGAGAAGAAACCATAACGCTGTCTTTATGTGAAATCTTTTGATCGGTAAATGTTGAAAACCAATTTAACGGGTTTTTAAATACAGTGTGGGGCCCTTGCAAAACGTGTTTGCTGGCCACCAGTTTGGAATTTGGGGTTTATGTTAGATGCACATACACAGATATATATGTTTGGGCCATGCAAATGTGCTGGACTTTTTCCCTTCAGAGCAGCAGTTCTCAAACTTGTCTTCAGAGCCCTTTAGACTTAAAAATTATTGAAGACCCCACCCAGGGTGTTTTTGTGCATGTGAACTGTGGTTGTTTTGTTGCTAAATTGTGTCCAGCGTTTTGTGACCCTATGGACTGCAGCACACGGGGCTTTTGTGTCCTACTGTATCTCCTGGAGTTTGCTCAAATGCATGTCCATTGAGTCATTGATGCCATCCAACCATCTCATCCTCTGCCACCCCTTCCTTTGCCTTCAGTTTTTCCAGCATCACAGTCTCTTCCAATGAGTCGGCTCTTTGCGGCAGGTGGCTGAAGAATTTATATCTGCTGATATTTGCTGTATTAGGAGATTAAACTTTTAAAATATGAATTCATTTTAAAATAGCAATAGTAATCCCATTTATGTTAACCTAACTGGCACTTTTATTTCAAAAAACAACATTTAGTGAGAAAAGTTGCATTGTTTTACATTTTTAGAGTCATCTAGTGTCTTATATCTGCTTCTGCATGCAGCCTCTTGAGATAAATCCTCTAAAGTTTCACTGAGAATAAGAAAAGCAGATAACATGTAAATATTATTATGAAAATAGTTTGACCTCACAGACTCCCTGAAAGATGCTTGAGGACCCCAGGGGTCCTCTCATTGTCCAAACTGTGAAAATGTTCTAGATTTTAATGATTATCTGCATTTTCTGCTAGGATCAGCTTGTGGAGTGAGAAACTTTGACGTCTCTTTTCTTCGTTTCGTTAATTCTGTGTAAGAATTCACTCTGGCAAGTGCAGTCATAGCCTTTTGATTCCTCAATGTCTTTCTCTTTTCCAAGGAGTGATCAGTGGAAATAAGTTAACTTTATAGTTAAAATTATATTGGTTACATGGCTAGAGGAAGATTTTTCCTTGATTGTTCAACTTAAGAATGTAAGGGCAGAATATAGGGCAGGAGTCCCAGCAGCGAGTGTGGAATCACAGCACAGTAGAATGGTGAAGTGGGCTTTGAAGGGCTTTGGAGTCAGACATCCCGGGGTTGAATCCTAACTTTGATTTGGAACAAGTTACTTAACTTCTCTGCACTTTTATTTACCTCATCCATGAAACAGGATTAATAATATAGTTTATGCCTCTAGGGGCGCTGTGGGAATTAAATGATACATACGTGATTGCAGTAGAGCCTGAAACATGATCAATCTTTAGTAAATGTGTGCTACTGTTATTATTATTAAAACGCTAATGATTATGGGGGCCAGGCAGGAAAATAAGTGAGGACCACGGGAACTGGAGGCTGTCACCCAGTCCAGAGATGGCCGTTGCCCTTCATGTGTGCACGCACACTCACTTAGTCGTGTCTGACTCTTGCCACCCCATGGACTGAAGCCTGCCAGACTCCTCTGTCCATGGGATTCTCCAGGCAAGAATACTGGAGTGGGTTGCCGTTTCCTAGTCCAGGGGATCTTCCTGACCCAGGGATCTAACCCGTGTCTCTTGCATCTCCTGCATTGGCAGGTGGATTCTTTACCACTGAGTCACCTGGGAAGCCTCTTGTCCCTCACTCTATCCTATTGTTAACTAGCAGGGAATATCAAATCTAACTATCTTCAGAAATTCACATATCTAGTTGAGATATTCCAGATGAAACATAAAATAATGTTGCTGATCTAATTTTTAAAAACACCGTAGGTCAAATAGAATAGGCCTAGAGTTTACAGCAGTGTTTGGTGTAGAAAAATAAGAAAGAATTGGTGTAGGTAGGGTAAAAGCTGGAAGTCTCCCCTCTCTTCCAGCTCCCAACAACCTGATGTTACCCAGACATGCTCACTCTCTCCCTGGTGACCCTGATGCAGAGAGAGAAAGAGGAAGTGCAGCTTGGGCGGGGCAAGGGGAGAGAGGGAAGGCTGACATACTAGCAGGTTAGGACTTTTCAAAGAGGGCAAGAGGTGGCACAATGGAATACTGTCACTCACCAAGGAAAGGGATGCTGAGAGCTCCTTTGATCAGCGTTCTGTGCGCGGCAAGATGCTGTGAGAAGTATAGATACGTGAGGCAGAGTTGGAAGTCATGTTGGAGCTTATAGTCTAGGGGAATCTGAGAGATAATTAAACTCTAAGGTCTTTTGAGTTAAGTGTTAACTGGATTGTCCACAGTTGCTTATCAGAGTTCTGATGAGGGAGAAATAATCTCTGACTTAATTAAGTTGGGAGTATTCTTCAAAGTGGAGGGGCCGTTTTGGTCTGATTTTGAAGGGTTTCATTTGGTAAACCCGAGTGGAGGGAAAGTGGTCAAGGGAAACTGCACAAGTGAACCATTATATATTCTGGTGTCTTGGGACACCTGAATGGTCCAGTGCCTGCTGGTCCAGTGGCTAAGACTCTGTGCTCCCAGTGCAGGGGTCCCAGGTTCTGCCCCTGGTCAGCAAGATCCTGCATGCTGCAACTAAGACTCAGCACAGCCAAACACATAAATATTTTTTTTTTTAATGCAGATGTCTTGCCAGGCTGGTAAATGAGGTGGGTGGGAGGCTGTGAGCGACCAGGGAGTGATGGGGCCTGGCAAACTGGTGAGTGCACTGTGTCTAAAGGCAGCTGTGAGGGCTTCCCTGGTGGTCCAGTGGTTAAGACCGCATTCCCACTGCATTCCCACTGCAGGGGTGTGGGTCTGACCCCTGGTTGGGGAAACTAAAATCTCATATGCTGCACGGCATAGTGAAAAAAAATAGAAAATAAATAGATAAAGGCAGCTCCAGCCAGTTGTTGCTTTGTAGACTCAGCATTGACAGAGCATCAGATTTTTCCCCCCAGGTTTTTAGGTAGAAGTTGGAAACATTCTCTTAATGCAGTGTCTCATGTGACAGCCACTAGCCACTTGCAGCTAACAATTAAAATTAAGTGAAACAAAGAACTTAATCTGTCAGTTGCACCAGCTACATTTCTAGCTGCTTGTGAGCTACATGTGCCCAGGGCTTGTCACTGGACAGTGCAGATTTAGAACGTTGCCACTGGCGCAGACAGTTCTTTCAGACCATCATCATCTGGCCCAAAGAGAAACCTCAGAGGTAAAGACGCAAAGGTAAAGAATCCACCTGTCAGTGCAGGAGACACAAGTGACCCAGGTTTGATTCCTGGGTCAGGAAGATCCCCTGGAGAAGGAAATGGCAACCCACTCTAGTATTCTCGTCTGGGGGAGATCCCATGGACAGAGGAGCCTGGTCGGGCTACAGTCCATGGGTCGCAGAGTCAGACAGGACTGAGCACCGGCCCATTTCACATTTCATTTTCACTCTGTCTGGAAGAATGCTGACAGATTTTTCAACCTGATAACTAATTGAAAAATAATGAAATTGACTGTGGACTAAGTAAAACAGCTCTGTAGACAGGTAGATATTCAGATTGTTCCCTGCCTCCCTGCCGAACAGAGCTGCTGTGGATTTTATTTACCTAGTTAGTTGTGGATTTATGGCTGCTGTCTGCAAACTTATAGTGGGTTACTTTCCCCAGAGGTTGTAGTATTTCACAGGAGAGACTCCCTTGGTCTTTTTACCCCAACCAGTTGTGGAATGATGAGTCTTTTTAAAAGGCAAAACTTAAAATTGCCTTGGATCCCCAGTGTTATTTTAAATTGTTTTTTTTTTTTTAACTAATGAACAAAGCTTAAGTGATGATAAAGTGTACAAGTTCCTGAAGCTTACAGCTCTTATGCCACTGTAGAGCCAAAGTCAGCTTGCAAATTAAATACAAACGAAGCAACCAAACTAATGTAACTCATATCACAAATGTTAATTTAATGAGAGGGATGCTATTTTGCCGAAACTTAACTGCTTCCTTGAGACAAAGACTTTTGCAGACTAACACACCGGGCCCTTTGGGGTTTAGCACACCCTGTGGTGTCTCAGATCACCTATCCCTTTTCTCAGTTTCAACAGCAGCAAAACCTCCACTTGTACCATGATGTCTGTTGGCTTTAGTTGAGCCCAAAAGCGTTATCATGAGCCAAATCCACCTCTGTCCTCTTCTATTCTTAAACGCAGAACACTTAGTGTGATGTCTAACAAGGAGAAAACACGTACGGTTTGACTTTGTAAGATATTGCTTTCTGTTTCTTTGAAATAATGGTTTATGTTTTGTATTATTTGCTCAATTTTATTGATGGGAGGTGAAAGCAATGGGTTTTTCCCCCCGTTGTGTGCTGAGAATACTTTATAGCAGCCGTGCAGAAGCGACTTTGGAACTGGCAGAGAAATCCCCTTTGTCCTGGAATATAAACCTCTGTAATCCAAGATGTGTATAAGAGACAGCATTAGCCTGCAGCAATTAAAGTTGTCCCGTTGGACATTACTGGTGTTGGTGCAATTATAAACCTACCCTGGGGCATTGAAACCGGATGGTAGTAGTACAGGTGGTCAGGGGCTTCCCAAGTGGCACGGTGATAAAGAAGCCATCTGTCCGTGCAGAGATGCAGGTTCCATCCCTGGGTTGGGCAGATCCCCTGGAGGAGGAAATGGCAGCCCACTCCAGTATTCTTGCCTGGAAAATCCCATGGACAGAGGAGCCTGGCAGGCTTCAGTTCATGGGGTTGCAAAGAGTTGGACATGACTAAGCACACTCTTGCACACGCCCTAGGTGATAAAGTAGTAATCCAGTAATCCATATATAAAGATGCTCTTTTAGGTTGTTCTCAAAACGAAAGCACAAAATATCAGAATTCTTGGAAAGAGTAGTGGGACGTTTGGGAATGTCTCCAAGGGACAAGATACACTGCCCTATAGGGCCTAGAAGGGAGCTCTCTGCCTAGCAGGTGCTAAAACTTGTTGAATTGAACTATCTGTAGACAGAACAAGAGGAAGTTCAATATTGGTTGAGTGGGGGTTTGCTTTACTCTCTGGAAAAGGATGTAGATATCAAAGCATGCCCTTTGGACTTCTGGCATGCCTGCCCAAGGTTGCAGCCAGACCATCTTGTTACGTGGAGTGTATCGGTATGTTAGAAGGCAGGCGACTGGGCACTGGGAAAGTCAGATGCAGCCTGTCTGCCGCCCCGCCCGCACCCTGCACCTTTGGTGTTTTCTAGTATAATTGGTGCAGTGCCATCTAGAGTTTAGCTTACAGGGAATCAGTATTGTGTGGAAGGTAAGAACACCAGCTCCGAAGTCCAAACATCTGGGTTTAAGATCTGGTTCCACTCCCAGTTAGGTGTGTGACTTTTGACAAATGAGTTACTTGCTCAAAGTCCCTTTTCCTCTCTGTCAAATGGAAGTGGAAAAAAGAGGTGGGGGAGTAATGATAGAACGACCTCCGGGATGTTGTGGAGAGTGAATTCTTAAACGCAGAACACTTAGTGTGATGTCTAACAAGGAGAAAACACGTACGGTTTGACTTTGTAAGATATTGCTTTCTGTTTCTTTGAAATAATGGTTTATGTTTTGTATTATTTGCTCAATTTTATTGATGGGAGGTGAAAGCAATGGGTTTTTCCCCCCGTTGTGTGCTGAGAATACTTTATAGCAGCCGTGCAGAAGCGACTTTGGAACTGGCAGAGAAATCCCCTTTGTCCTGGAATATAAACCTCTGTAATCCACATTCTCTTGTCTGCAATTTAGAATCCCCAAAAGCTCTGAGAATGCTGAGGTGGCTGCAGCCTCATTTGGTGGCCGTACCTGAACTCACACATTGCTCTTCGCTGTCTTTATTTCATTTACTCTGAGCGGTCAGGGAGTAGGGGTGGTAGTTTAGTCACTAAGTCAGATCTGACTCTTGCAACTCCCTGGACTGTAGCCCACCAGGCTCCTCTGTCCCTGGGATTCTCCAGGAAAGAGTACTGGAGTGGGTTGCCATTTCCTTCTCCAGGGATCTTCCTGACTCAGGGATCGAATCCGGGTCTCCTGCATTGCAGGCAGATTCTTTACCAACTGAGCTACAAGGGAGACCCGGTGGTCAAGGTATCGATGAGGAAAGAATGATGTGGTCACCAGGTGCTGCCCGGGGCGCCCGGGGGTTGCTCACCATGTGGCATACGCGTTGCTTTACCTTTCTAACCTCCCCCACCCCAGATTCTGAATTCTGAGACTCACTTGGGTCCCTGAGTTCTGGGGCAGGATTTCTGACCTGCACTGAGCCTTAATTCGAGGGCCCTCAGTAGGCTACTTACACAGACACACAGGTGGACACGTAGTGTGACACTCAGACGCTGAGGGTGCAACTGTTCTGTTACATTGCATCATGAAAAGTTTAAAAATGACAGACACTTATGGCCTAGGAAACTAGACCCAAACTCCAGTTTTTCTAGGATCCACTCCATTTGTTATGAATGAGTCATCAAGGGTTTATTAAATGTCTCACTATGGACAGAATTACTCTTGATAGCTCAGAACAACCCAAATACCCACCCACAGATGAATGGATGGAGAAAATCCGGACAATGGAATAGTGTTCATCCATAAACGGGAATAAAGTGATGGTTCGTGCCCCGGGGGGGGTGGGGATTAAAAAAATGCTCTGCTTAGTGAAAGGAGCCAGGAAGAAAAGGCTGCATATTATTTGATGCCATTCATAGGCAATAGATGGCCTTCTCCATACTTTGTTGGCATGCGTCCTAATTTTTTTTGTTGAAAAACTGGACATTTTGAACATCATAATGTGGTGACTCTGGTAATCAGAGATCAGAGATCCCCCATTCCAGGCTTTGCTGATGCCCACTCTGTGTTGTAATTGTTGGTGGCTTTTCTGTGTTACTTTTATAAGGATTGTATTTTTGGTCGTGTGTGGTCAGTGAAGTCTCTCTTCTGTTCGTTGAGAGATTTGACAGAGATTCCGTGCAGTTGTCCAAAGGGAATCAGCCAAGCCAGCCCCACCTCAGGCAGCTCGCAGCCTTTGCAGCTGGGCTCTGGGTGAGAGTTGAGACGGGCCTTTGACGTTCCGCAGGCAGTTCTCAACTCTGCTCTCAGGGTAACTTCCTGCGTGCACAGAACCCAGTCAGCCGGCCGTGACAGCTAGAGCCTTCTCAGGCCTTTGCTGAGCGCCGGCCCGCCCTGGGCATACAGCCTTCGAGACTCCCTGGAACGTGGAATGTGTGAAAGGTTTCGGTTCGTTGCATCAGCAGAAGCCCACGGCTTGCCTCCTTGTGTTGTGCCGCTCTGTAGGTTCTGACTTACATGTGATGCCGAGTATCTCCCGTTACAGCACCATGCAGAATAACTTGACTCCTCTGAAAGTCCCTCCCCTGCTTCATCTAGTCTTCCTTCTTTTCTGCCCCTGAACCCTGGCCACCACAGATCATTTTAACGTCTCTTTATAGCTTTGCCTTTTCCAGAATATCATGTAGTTGGAATCATAGAATGAACTGTCTTTTCAGACTCTCTTCCTTCACTTAGCAATACGCATTTAAGCTGCTTTCTTCCATGTCTTTTTGTAGCTTACTCGCTCCTGGCTTTTTATTGGTGGATGACATTCCATTATATGACTAACCACAGTTTATCTACTCCCCTATTGAGAGACATCTTGGATACTTCCTGTTTGGGGCAGTCGTGAATAAAGATGCTCTAAGTTTTGGGCTCATTGGAATGGATATCTAGGAATGGGAGGGCTGGATGGTACGGTGAGACCATGTTTATGTTTAGCTTTCTAAGAAACTATCAGTGCAGAAGGACGTCCCTGGTGGCTCAGCAGTAAAGAATCCACCTGCAGTGCAGGAGCCGCAGGAGACGTGGGTTCGATCCCTGGGTCGGGAAGATCCCCTGGAGAAGGGCATGGCAACCCTCTCTGGTTGTCTTACCTGGGGAATCCCATGGACAGAGGAGCCTGGTGGGCTAGCGTCCATGGCGTCACAAAGAGTCAGACACGACTGAGGTAACTTAGCACACAGGCCAGTGCAGCAGTCTTTCGAAGCCCTTTCCCCCCAAAGCATCTCACCCCTTTCCTCCCGGTCTCAGTGGTGTCTGCGATCGGTCTCAGTTGAATACCCTGTGCCCCCGGCTGCAGTGTTTGGTTCCTTGCCTTGAGTGTTGTTGACAGACGCCTTCTCCATTTCCACTCTGCTCTGAGCGAGTTCTGAGTGAGAACCTTGCATTTCTGGAAGTTTAATTTCTTCCTTTTTAAAAGCACCCCTGCCCCTTGTGTCTTTTTCTTTTCTCTACTAGATTTTGTTGTCTCTCATCCTGTTGTTAACTAGTTCTTGGAATGCCTCTCTAGACTTGTGTATAGGGTTTTCTTCTTTTATTTATTTTTCCTGGGAGTGGCTTGACTCTTCCAGCTCTTCCCTGTGAACTCAAGAATCTGTTTCCCCTTCCATCTGTCTGTTACAGCCTCCAGGATAGTGCTCTGTAATAGAAATATAATATGAGCCAGATAATGTAATTCAAAGCAATCTCATAACCATGTTAGAAAATAAAAATAGGTAGGTGAAATTCGTTTTAATATCATATTTAAGCCAGTAGATCCAAAATGCTTTCATTTCAATGTGTAGTCAATATGAAAATGAGTTATTTTTGGTACTGAGTCTTCCAAATCCAGTATGTAAATTACATTCACCGCAGGTCTTCGTTTGCGGCCATATTTTCAAGTGCTTCATCACCACCTGTCACTCACTGGTGGACGTCATATTGGAGGATAGCTCTAGGCCCGACTTCACCTTGGGCCCATTCGTGGGCCAACTCACACCTCTGGCTTTGGGTTTCTTCATTGTTGCTGGCACCGGGGGTCTTACCTGTCTCTTGAGCCTGACTCTCTACTAAAAATTGTCTTGTATCTCATGAGTTTATAGTTGGAGAAAGAGATCAGTTCAGTCCACCATGTCGCCAAAACCTTTAAATTTATTCCTTACAACAGTCTCATGATGGAGATATTCTTATGCTGAATTTAGAGATGAGGAGGCTAGGGCTCATGGTACTTGAGTGACTGCCCAAGGTCACGTGGCTGCTGAGAGGTAGAGAACTGACTCCAATACGCATCTGGGTGAATTCCAAGTCCACACTCCGTCCACCGTGCACGTGGGCTTCTCGTAACTGTGATTCTTCCTCGTTCGTTCTCAGGAATTGGACACCATCAAGACCTGCTGTCTCCTCCCTGACTCCGCACACAGCCCTGCTTGTCTGGCGAGTAGCTCTTGGCTGAGCCCTGGTGGTGGAGAGCCATGGACCAGTACAGCCTGGAGGACGAGGGGGCCCTTCCCTCCGAGATGCACCTCCCTTCATATCCTGAGAACCAGGCGCTCGCCTGCAGCGACGCCGTCAACCAGGACCTGGGGACTGGCACACGGGACCTGCTCTATGGTAGCCTGAGAGGCCTAGAGCTGGACCCCAGCTTCCCGGCACCCGACGCGCCCAGCGAGCCACTGGAGGACAACCTGGACACCCTGTCCCTGTACTCAGGGAAGGACAGTGACTCCACGAAGCTGCTGGAGGAGTATGTAGATCCCGAGTCTCAGACTTCCTTACAAGGTGAGGTTGTGCCCCCAGGGCCCGGGCCTGGTGGGCTGTGAAGGCCTCTGGAGGTCTAGAGCCTGTGCCTTCTCCCTCCACCTAGATCTGGGGCTGGGTGCCCTCAAGGTGCCCAAAGAGGCAGATGAAGGCGGCCGGGCCACCTCGGGGAGCACGCGGAAAGGCAAGCGGCAGCACAGCTCCCCGCAGAACACGCTCCTGGACTGCAGCCTCTGCGGGAAGGTGTTCAGCAGCGCCAGCTCCCTGAGCAAGCACTACCTGACGCACAGCCAGGAGAGGAAGCACGTGTGCAAGATCTGCAGCAAGGCCTTCAAGCGGCAGGACCACCTGTGCGTGGGGGCCGGGCCGGGCCGTCTGCTCGGGCTGGGACACGCCTGGGCCTCAGCACCCTCCCATCAGCCCACACCCCACCCTGTCGAGGCCCCCAGGGGTGTGCAACCTGTGCTCAGACGCAGGCTAGTCTAGAGCTGCCAGGGTTCCTGGGGCCAGACCCACACGGCCCCAGCCCCCAAATCCACTCCAGAGAGGACAGTGCTGCTGCGATTGGCAGACGGGACCCCTGTGGTTTAAAGACACACCCCAGGGGTAGTTTTGTCCTGGAGGGAATTGGGCTAACTCGGTGCAGAAAGATTTGGAGCAGGTGCCTGAAGAGAACAGATCTGTTCTCTGTGAGGGGTATGCATCAGGATAAGAGGCTGTGAGAGGCTATGAAATGCTTGGAATGTTCACTCTCCCTCTTTTTTTTTTTTTAATTCTTGATTTTAAAAAGCAAGCCCAGTGTAACAGCAGAATTACCTTTGTTCTTCGTACCTTAGAAATGATAAGGTTTTCTTGCTACTGAGGAAGGAAAGACAGACTTTCAAACTGAAAGACTTGTAAGTGGGAAGGATGATCTGTCACCTTTTGATAGCATGCCCAGGCTTGCCAGGAGAGACAGTGGTAAAGAATCCACCTGCCAATGCAAGAGACGTAGGTTCAGTCCCTGGGTCGGGAAGATCCCCTGCAGGAGGGAATGGCTACCCACTCCAGTATTCTTGCTGGCAAGATCCTATGGACAGAGGAGCCTGGCAGGCTACAGTCCATGGGGTCACAAATGGTCGGACACGACTGAATGGCTGAGGAGCACAGCCTGCACAGAGTATCAGTGAATCCCACTTTCATTCTGTCCTTACTGCCTAACCTCCTGCTCCCCCGCCAGGGATGGGAAGCAGTTTGCTCATGTCACAGGAAGGTAACACTTAGGGCTAGAAAGTGTGTCTCTTGATCCCTTCTCTGCTGCTTCCCTCAGATGGAAGCTAAGGGTCCACCTTTGGGGGGAGAATTTTTTTATTTATTGTGCCACATTTATTAGAACCATCCAGAGTAGGGCTGTTGGAAACCCAGAGGGTGAGTTACCCATTTGCTGATTTCTAAATAAATTAATATAGATACAAGTGTGATATAAGACATTTGTATTCATTCATATTTGCAGAAATTATAGGCAAATTTGGCTGTTTTCTAAAGAGTCTTTCCTGACTGGGCATCTGTAATTTTTTTCTTTTTGTTTTGCAATGGGTGTCTCAGGTGGCTCTCTAGAGGCATCCTATGGGAAGGCAGAGACTCCTTTGTTCAGAGAAGGAGCACCCCCAAGTTAACACTTCCTCGCATGCATTCTCCAAACTCTGGTTCTCAGGGATGCTGAAAGGGGCTCTTTGAAAAAAAAGTGATTCTGTGGGCAAATAACTTGGAGAGACATAGGTTCGCTCTATCTACCCTATGGCTTTTCACTTTGCTACTGTGAACATCCGAGAAGTAAACAGTGTTTTTTCAAAACTCACTTGCCAGCTGAGCCCAAGTCCTCAGGGAGCAACTCTGGAGACTGGTGTTGCTTTGGGGAACTCTGACTTGGCTCCCATGATTTTTTCTCTGATTAGGGTTCGCTTAAGGATGAGGGAAAGAGCCCCCGTTCCGCATGACTTTCACTTTAGTGGTGGGGTCTTTCCTCGTGGGGTCTGAGCCCATTTTCTGCCCTGCTGGCCCCTGGGGACGTGCTTGAGTTCCTGCGACGGGCGACCTGCGCCAAGACCCCCATGACCCTGTCCTCGTGTGCTTCCAGGACCGGACACATGCTCACCCACCAGAAGACCAAGCCCTTCGTGTGCATCGAGCAGGGCTGCAGCAAGAGCTACTGCGACTACCGCTCGCTGCGCCGGCACTACGAGGTCCAGCACGGCCTGTGCATCCTCAAGGAGCTGCCCCCGGAGGAGGAGGCCTGTGGGGACTTGCCCCACATGCACGAGGTGGCAGGCCAGCCCGCGCCATCCGGCCTGAGGTCCCCCGGTCCGCTCCTGCCCAACCGAGACCTCCTACGCTGTCTCGTGAACAGCATCGTCCACCATAAGATCCCTTCCCCGGGGCCCGCTGGGCCTGCAGACAGCGGCGAGGGGAGGAACATGCCTGCTCCTGCCCATCCTCCTCGGGGTCCTCCTGCTGCGGCCCAGCCAGCACCCTGGGGACCCTGGGCCCTGATGTTCTCGAGGAGCCGAGGCCCCCACGGAAGGAGCCCGCTGCTGACATGTTCACGGCCATCCACTCGCAGGTGGCGGAGATCAGTGGCCCCGACCCAGCTGAGCTCGAGCCACTCCAGCTCTCGTCCTCCCTGGAGGGCTGGCCCGAGGGCACCCCTCTGCCCTCCTGCCTGCCTCTGTTCCGTGGCCAGACAGTCCCCACCAGTGGGTCCCAGCCATCAAGCCACAGTTTCCAGTGGCTCCAGAACCTGTCAGGCTGCCCCAAGAGCAAAGGGAACAGTATGTTTGTCGTCCATAAGCCGCCATCCCGGGAGGGCTCTGAGCCTGGCCCTGGGCTCAGCAGCGCCTCCCCAGTGGGGGAGCCCTCGGCTGGCCTGGGGCCTGGCCCAGAGGATGTGCCACCCTTCCCTCCCATGCTCCTGAAGGCTCCTGGGGAGGCCTCAGGGGACCCCAGATTTGCCAGTGCCAGTGGGGATGATGACTGCTGGGCTCCCAAGAAGAGCAAGTTTGACTGCGACTCCTTCCGGTGGCCGAAACCTGGGGATCCGGGCTCGCAGGACCCTGGCTCAAAGCCCAGCAGCCTTTCGTTGGACACCGCGCCTCTCTTCCAGCAGCTCTTCCTGAAGTCACAGGAGTCCCTGGTGAGCCACGAGCAGATGCAGGTGTTCCAGATGATCACCAAGTCCCAGCGGATCTTCTCCCATGCCCAGGTGGCCACCGCGTCCTCCCAGCTCCCCACTCTTGATGGCAAGCAGGGCCCCCTGAAGCCACTGCAGGGGCCGTGGTCACAGCAGCCCCCGTCTCTGATGCCCACTGTTGACTCTCTCCATGCTGGCCCCTTGAACCCTGAGCCAGAAGGCTCCCCAGCCCGCCGGAGAAAATCCACATCCACTTTCCCTAGGGAGGCCTCACCTGGCAGCATGAGCTGGGATGCAAAGGGTGGGCCAAAGTGGCTGCCACTCCACCAGCCCTCACAGCATCGTCCCTGCACCCTCCTGGGAACCCAGACGTCTCTTCTCTGGCCAAGCAGTTGAGATCCTCAAAAGGGACCTTGGACCTGGGCGATATCTTCTCTCCCGGGGGCCTGTGTCAGACCCAATTAGGAGGGGACGAGCCATCTGGAACCCACCTCCCAGGGAAGCAGATCCAGGCTGAGAATGGCATGGCCTCCGGGGTCACGAAAGCTGAAAAGGGCCCGGCCTGCTCCCGGGGTGGAGGCTACAGGCTCTTCTCCGGCAACTCCAGAGCACAGCGCTTTTCAGGCTTCCGGAAGGAGAAGGTGAAAATGGATATGTGCTGTGCGGCTTCCCCGAGCCAGGTGGCCATGGCCTCCTTCTCATCAGCCGGGCCTCCAGCAGAGCCCTCCAGGGACTCCAAGTCCAAACTGACGATATTCAACAGGATCCAGGTACCAGGGCCATCTCACGGACCTAAGCATACAGGAGGCCGAGTCTGGTCATTACCCATTTCTGGGTTTCTGACTTGTCCAGGCACCTTATTTAACCTCAGTGAATCCGCAGATGCAGTTGTACAGAGAGGGGGAGGGAGGGTTCAGAGAAGAGGTGGTCCCTCCCATCATCCCCCGACCCTGACCCAACCTCACAGACGGGAAGCAGGGCTTTGGAGTTGGGAGAGACACTTGGTGTCACGTTGCTTCACTACACGGTTTTTGTTTGCTTCCTTTCTCCCTCTCGCTTCCTTTTGGATTTGCCTCCTTCGTGTCTTCAGAGGATGTAAAGGTAGAGCTCCTTGGCCCTTGACGTTGCTGTGTGAGATGCCGTGTCTGGTCGTGAGTCACGGGTCATGGGTCTGACTTGGCCCCCCGCTGCTGGCGCTGTGCTGGTCCGCCCTCTTGGAGTGCTCAGGTCCTCCCGCGTGGCGCCCACGAGGTCCCAGGACTAGAGGGCTCAGCCTCGCCTCCTGCTGGCGTTCTGAGGTCCAGCATCCTTCCTGTCAGGCCACAGCTATCTCTCTTCTTCTTTTAATATTATTTTGACAGCTTTAATATTTACATGCTGTCTCACTCACCATTTTGCTTATTTTTTGAGATTAAGTTTTCAGTTTTATATTTGGTTATTTTATTTTGGCCACAAGGCATGTGGGATGTTAGCTCCCGACCAGGGGTTGCATCCGTGCCCCCTGCATTGGAAGCATGCAGTCTTAACCTCTGGACCACCAGCAAGTCCCTGAATCACCATTTTAAAATGTACCATTCAGTGGCTTTTGAGTATTTTTCCAAGGCTGTGCACCCTTGTATTTCACTGCTCTTTGCCTAAATACTTGTCTCACCCCCGAAAGACACTCCATACTCTTAGCTGTCTGCTGCAGTCCCTCCGTCCCTCCCAGCCCCTGGCGACCGTGAGTCCACCTTCTGTTGCCATGGATTTGCCTGTCTTGGACACTTCTTCCGATTGGAATCATACACTGTGTGTCCTTTTGTGTCGTTTGCTTCTTCCGCTTAGTACGATGTTTTCAGAGTCCGTCTGTATTGTAGCGAGGATCAGAACTTCTTTCCTTTGTATACTCAGTAATTGTCCATTGTACACATACACTGTGTGTTGTTTGTCCATTTATCAGCTGGTGGGCATCTGGGTTGTGTTCACTTCTTGGCCATTGTGATAGTGCTGCCATCAACATTTGTTATTGTTTAGACATATGTTTTCATTTCTCTTGGGAGGTAATACCAGAATTGCTGGATTATAGAGTAATCCTCGCTGTTTCAGAAACTGCCAGACTTTTCCAAAACCCATCTTACCTTCCTACTCAGAGTCTGAGGGCTCCAGCTTCTCACCAACACTTGTTATCATCCAGGTGTTTCCTTCTAATGCAACTGACTTGGTGGGTAGGAAGCGATAACCTGATGGTGGTTTGATTTGCATTTCCCTGATGGCTAACAGTCTTGAGCATCTCTTTATGTGCTTATTGGCTGTTGATACATCCTCTTTGGTTAAGTGTCTGCTCAGAGACTTTGCCCATTTTTAAGTTGGTTTGTCTATTAGTCTTGAGCTGTGAGAATTCCTTATGTATTAACAGATACAAGACCCTTACCAGATACATGCTTTGCAACTCTTTTTCTCCCATTCTGTCTTTTCACTTAAAAATTTTTTATTTTATATTATAGTTGATTTACAACATTGTGTTGGTTTCAGGTGTACAGCAAAGTGATTCAGTCACACATGTACACATACCCATTATTTTTCAGATTCTTTCCCATGTAGGTTATTGCAGGATGCTGAGTAGAGTTCTCTGTGCTGTACAGCAGGTCCTTGTTGGTTACCTGTCTTGTATATAGTCGTGTGTTTCTGTTAATCCCAAATGCCCTCTCCCCACCTTTCCCCTTTGGTAACCATAAGTTTGTTTTTGAAGCCTGTGACTTTTCACTTCTTGATGCTATCCTGTGAAGCACAGAAGGTTTAAGTTTTTTTTTTTTTTTAAGGTTTACGTTTTGCTGATTTGTTCTGTCTTTGGTTTTGAGTCACCAAGAGACTGCAGCCTGCTTCAGGGTTGCTAAGAATCACACCCGTGTTGCCACTAACCGCCTCATAGCTTTCACTCCTGCACCTCATTTCTGAGCTGCTGGCTCAGGTGTGCTTTCATCTCCAGGGTGGAACTATCTACCGGCTCCCCCACCTGGTGAAGGAGGAGAACGTGGCTGGTGGCTGGTAAGTGCTGGAGCCCCTCCCTGCCCGGCCTGGGGAGCTCAGCGCCCCCGGGAGCCCCCTGCTGGCTTTGACCTGCCGCCCAGGGGGCGCGCTGTGGGTGCTGCCCTCCTGAAGGGGCAAGCACCAGGCTGTGGGGGATCAGGGCATCATCTCCGTTCCTTCAGTTCGCCCAGAGCCGTCAGGGTATCCGGGCTTGGGGATGGAGCCCCATTCTCCCTCGCCTGCCTCCTGACACATCTCTCCATAGTCACCAGCACAACAGGGCCCCCACAGACTGGGCAGAGCCAAGGAGCACGTACGTTTGCAAGAACTGCAGCCAGATGTTCTATACAGAGAAGGGGCTGAACAGCCACATGTGTTTTCACAGCGACCAGTGGCCGTCACCTCGAGGGAAGCAGGATCCACAGGTGAAGGGGCGTGAGGCTGCGTTCAGCTCGCCAGAGCTGGGGGGAGGTGGGGGCCTGGCTGGGAGCTGGGAGCCAGGGCAGTGCTCCTCTGGAGGGGCCCTTGCTCCCAACCTGCTCTTTCCCTTAAAGGGCTGTCTCTTGTCTGTGTGCAGGTGTTTGGCATGGAGTTTTGCAAGCCCTCAAGACAGGTGCTGAGGCCAGAAGGGGATGGGCAGAGTCCCCTGGGAGCCAGAAAGTGCCTGGACAACCCAACCACAGCCTCTTTGGGGGTCCCTGTGTCGGTGCCTGTGGCCCCAGCAAACCATCCCCCAGGGAGCAAGGTGGGTGCTGATCAGTCCACCTCCATCCTGCCACTTTCCACCTGCCAGTGGAGCTGTGGGAAAAGCTCCAAACTCCTGACTCTGGAAGAGCTTAGTTTCAGATCCATTCATTCATTTACCCTCCACTGGACTTTCTCTGTGTCTGACCCTGTACTGGAGACATGGCAGCAACTACAGCAGCCTGTCTCCTGGGGCTCCCGGCCCAGTGGGGTGGAGAGCCCCCCTCCCCAGACAGTGACACCCAGAGTGGGCTGGGCTGGGCTGGGCTGGGCTGGGAGGGGGAAGCCGAGGGATCTGTGGGAGCCCCAAGGGGGCACCAGAGACCAGCTTGAGCAGGCCAGGGAGGACTTCCTGGAGGAGGGGTTGTTAGAGCTGAGATCTGGAAGACTGAGAAGGAGTAAGATGGGGGGGGGCGGGGGCAGATTGCATGGAGGTGAGAGAGAGCCTGCTGAGTTGTGCGATCAGTGTTTCCAAAATGGCCTGAGGGAGGGCCTCTCCTTCGGGGTGTGGATGCATGAGAGGGCTCCAGCTTGGCACACTGCCCAACTCAGGGTCTGGGTCCTGGCGCAGGTGTGGTGGCCCTGCCCGACCGCCTCTGCTGAGGGCTGTGGGCATGGTCAGGCCGGGCATGCGTCTCTGTGGTCGCTGCCTGTCCCGCTCTCCTGCCGTCTTGAGGACTGAGCTTGGGGCAGGTGGCCTCAGGTGACCCCTCGGGGTTCTGAAGCCTCTTTTTGTCCAGGGACAGGAGAAGGGCGGGGACGAGAGAAACAGCAAGGAGAACAGCCAGCACCGAAAGCGGAAGAAGCGCCCTCAGCCCAAGGCGCTGTTCGTCCCTCCTCCGCCCCACACGTTTGGGCAGCCAGGCCCGGGGGGTTATCACCAGAGCCGCCTGCACTCCCCCGTGTTCCTGGTGGACCGCCTCCTGAAGGGGCTGTTTCAGTGCTCACCCTACACGCCGCCGCCCATGCTCAGCCCCATCCGGGAGGGCTCGGGACTCTATTTCAACACGCTCTGTTCCACATCCGCTCTGGCCAGCCCGGACAGGCTCATCAGTACCGTGCTCAGTGAGTAAGCTAATCCCCACCCCCTCCGGCGTTTGCGGCAGGCCAGACCCACCCCTCGGTAGCACGCGGCCCAGGCCTATGGCCTATGGCTGCATCTGTCTGGTAGTCTCGTTGCTGTTCAGAACTATCCCAGGACTGTCTGGGTCCAGCAGCCATCTAGGTGCTTGTAATTTTGTAGGCAGAAAGAAAACAGAGGCTATTTAACTTAGCCACCCTTCTTCTGCCTGGTCTTTTGAGTAATTTTAAAACAGCTTTGTTGCTGCTGCTAAGTCACTTCAGTCGTGTCCAACTCTGTGTGACCCCATAGATGGAAGCCCACCAGGCTCCCCCGTCCCTGGGATTCTCCAGGCAAGAACACTGGAGTGGGTTGCCATTTCCTTCTCCAAGGCATGAAAGTGAAAAGTAAAAGGGAAGCCGCTCGATCATGTCCGCCTCTTTACTGAGATGTAATTCACAGATCACAGGAGCCACCCATTTAAAGTGCACAGTGTTTGTGAGAATATTCGTCGGGTTGTGCACCGTCACACAGTCTGATCCTAAGCAAGTTCATCTCCCCAGGAGATGGGCTGTATCCACGAGCAGTTACACATAGGCCCCACCGCCCCCCAGCTCCTCAGGCCTGGGCACAGCTCACCTACCGGGCTACTTTCTCTCTCTATGGATCTGCCTGTAGAATTGGTGTCCTGTGACGCATGACCGTCTGTGTCCAGTTGATTCACTTGGAGTAATGTCTGCAGGGTTCACCCTTGTTGTAGAATGCATCAGGGCTTCGTTCTTTTTGTGGATGAATGATACTCCTTTGTCCGGACAGGTGACCTTTTATTTATCCACTCGTCAGTTGATGAGCATTTGGGCTGTTTTTGTCCCTTGGCTGTTGCAAAGAGCACTGGTTAAGAACCCTTAGGCATCAGTTTTTGTTGTACCTGAGTTTTGATTTTCTCTTGGGTGTATGCCTCAGAGTGGAATTGCTGGTCCATAGGGTAACCGTTTAAGGAACCGCCAGACTGTTTCCCAAACTGTCATTTCCCTGAGCTGTTGCGTACCGCAGAATTTCCTTCTTGAAGACGGAACAGTGCCCCACTGCAGGCACACACCCCACTTCCTGCATGCATGTAGGTGGCCGTCAGGACACTGCGGTTGTCTCCCCATCGTGGCTACTGTGCATAGGGCTGGAGTGGACCTGGGAGTTCAGGTGTCTTTTTGAGATCTTGACTGCAATTCTTTGGGATGAACACCCAGAAGTGGGATTGCTGGACCACATGATAGTTCTGCTTTTTGAGATAATTCCATACCGTGTAGTCTTTTTTTCTTTTTTCCTAATTTTTTATTTTACATTGGAATATTGTTTTTTTATTGGAGTATATATTCAGTTCAGTTCAGTTCAGTCGTTCAGTCATGTCTGACTCTTTGCGACCCCATGAATTGCAGCACACCAGGCTCCCCTGTCCTTCACCAACTCCCGGAGTTCACTCAGACTCACGTCCATCGAGGAGGTGATGCCATCTAGCCATCTCATCCTCGGTTGTCCCCTTCTCCTCCTGCCTCCAATCCCTCCCAGCGTCAGAGTCTTTTCCAATGAGTCAACTCTTCACATGAGGTGGCCAAAGTACTGGAGTTTCAGCTTCAGCATCATTCCCTCCAAAGAAATCCCAGGGCTGATCTCCTTCAGAATGGACTGGTTGGATCTCCTTGCAGTCCAAGGGACTCTCAAGAGTCTTCTCCAACACCACAGTTCAAAAGCATCAATTCTTTGGCACTCAGTGTTCTTTATAGCCCAACTCTCACATCCACACATGACTACTGGAAAAACCATAGCCTTGACTAGATGGACCTTTATTGGCAAAATAATGTCTCTGCTTTTGAATATGCTATCTAGGTTGGTCATAACTTTCCTTCCAAGGAGTAAGTGTCTTTTAATTTCATGGCTGCAGTCACCATCTGCAGTAATTTTGGTGCCTAAAAAAATAAAGTCTGACACTGTTTCCACTGTTTCCCCATCTATTTGCCACAAAGTGATGGGACCAGATGTCATGATCTTCATTTTCTGAATGTTGAGCTTTAAGCCAACTTTTTCACTCTCCTCTTTCACTTTCATCAAGAGGCTTTTTAGTTCTTCTTCACTTCCTGCCATAAGGGTGGTGTCATCTGCATATCTGAGGTTATTGATATATTGGAGCATGATTATTTACCATGTTGTTTTAGTTTCAGGTGTTCGGCAAAAGTGGTTTAGTTATCCACTTATCTATTCTTTTTCAGATTCTTCTCCCATAGAGAAGCGAGTTGAGTATGGTTCTCTGTGCTGTGCAGTCGGTCCTTGGCTTTTTTGGTTCTGTTCTGCTTGTTGGGCTGCCCCAGGCCTTCCTTGCTGCGTGCGGCTTTCTCTAGAGGCGCGTGGGGCCTGCTCTACAGCTGTGGAGTGCAGGCTTCTCCCTGCGGTGGCTCCTCTCGTTGGCGGAGCGCGGCCCTGGGGTGCACGCACTTCAGAAGCTGCAACACGCTGGCTCGGTAGTTGCGGCACACGTGGCATGTGGGATCTTCTCAGATCAGGGATTGAACCCCAGTCCCCTGCTCTGCAAGGTGGATTCTTAACCACTGGATCACCAGGGAAGTCCAGCAGGTCCTCGTTGATTATCTATTTTATAGACAGTAGTGGGTCTTAAAGAACCAGCTTTTAGCTGCTCCAGAAAGGCAGTCAGAAAGGGCCTCACGGGTCAGTTGTAGCCAGCCTTTTTGAGGATCTTTACGTGTTTTCCAGATCCCCTGGATGGCTCTTTCGGCATCTGTGTGGTGAAGGACGACACCAGGATCAGCATTGAACCGTGAGTTGGGACACACTTAGAACCTGAGGGTCCTTCCAAAACGGGGACGCTCTTACCCTCTGCGCATTCACATGTGGCTCTGTCGGCACCTTCATCCCGGGGAAACCAGGTCTAGGAGAGAAGTCCTGGGCTTCTCCAGCTGTCCCCCAGCACTCTGTCTGTCCAGACATACCATAGTCAGCTCCTTGAGGACAGAAGGCCCAGAACACTGGGGTTCTGGGTAGAACTGCCAGTGGCGCGGTGAGACAGTCGTGCAGAGCCGTGGACTGCGGCCAGAAGGGGGGCCTTGGATGTAGGAGCAGGCCAGGCATCAGCACACACCTCCCCTGTCCTAGACCTCAGACGGCTGAGGCCAGAAACCTGGCAATGAAATCGGAGGAAGGAATTGAGTGTCCCTCAGGAGGTTTCTGGAACGCCTGTGTGTGTCTGTCGGGGTAACGGACACTCTGTGTGTCTGAAAGACAGCAGAGGGCATCCACAGAGCAGGGCTGTGGCCCAAGAGCACGGCTCATGGAGCGTCTCTGCTTTACTTCCCACCTTGTTCACGCATTGTACGTAAGTCTTGTACACCTGTGGGCGTGTCCTCCTTTCAGACACATCAACATAGGAAGCCGGTTTCAGGCTGAAATTCCAGAGCTCCAGGACAGCTCTTTGGCTGGTATTGACGAGCACATTGCTTCTCTGGTCTGGAAGCCATGGGGAGATGTGATGAGCAACCCGGAAACGCAGGACAGAGGTGGCCGAGACCTTGGGGCCAGGGTCCCAAGGGCCCTCCTCTATCTCCAGGGAGTTTCTCCCCCCAGTTCCCACCCTGACCAGGAAGCAGTGTGCGGGGGTGGGGGTTGGGGGGTGGACAGAGGCAGCCTTCAGCACAGTACTGCTCCGGCCTGCGGTCCCTGGCCCACGTTCCCTCTCTCCCGGCAGCCGGCAGGCTGCACAGAGCAGGTGCCAGGAGCAGGGTTGAGCCTTCCTCTGGGTCCCTCCCTTCCCTCAGCCTGCCTTTACTAGAGGGAGGTGGTGGCAAGGAGCCTCTTCCACCCTAACGGTGCCCTCAGGGAGGCCTCCTCCCTGGCTCATCCTGACCCTCTGTGTCTCCACTCCCTCCCCTCCTGGAAACAGTAACAGAGCTCTGCAACGTGGCCTGCTCCAGCGTGATGCCCGGTGGGGGCACCAACCTGGAGCTGGCACTGCACTGCCTGCACGAAGCCCAGGGTGACGTCCAGGTGAGGCACAGGGCGGGGCGGTGAGCAGGTGGGCTGGCTCGGCACCCTGGTGGGCGTGGCTTTAGGGCAGGCTGCCCAGGGTTTCCAAATGAATGAAGGGATGAAGGCGGGCCTCCACCTCCCGTGCCCCCTGTTCCAGGTTGCCCTGGAGACCCTCTTACTCAGAGGACCCCAGAAGCCACGAACTCACCCTCTCGCCAACTACCGCTACACAGGTGAGTGGAGCATGACTGCTGGCGTGGTAGGGGCCTGGCTGAGGCCCCAGAGGGCCAGTCAGTTTCCACGGCAGAGTGGTGTTGTCTCAGGGTCTCACCTGTCTTCCCAGAAGTGCCTGTCCTCTCTCCGGGGGACTCCATGGGCACTGTTCTCTAGCGGTTCTTACCTTTTGTCCACTCATTCCCTCCTAGGCTCTGCCTGGCCAGGAAGGGGGTGCCAGGGAGGGCTGGGGGCAGGCACTCCAGCCCCGGAGTCTGCCTGCCTTTGGGCGAGTCACTTAACCAGTGGATGCCTCAGTTGTGGCATCTGTCAAGTGGGGATGGTAGTAGCGCCTACCTGCTAAGGTTTCGTGAGGATTGTAGGAGACCAAGCAAGAAAGGGGCTTAGCAGAGATCCTGGCATCTGATTGGTGCCGGATCATGGCAGCCTGAAGACGGAGGGGCCGTGACTGTGGTCCCAGAGGAAGAAACGCCCCCCGGCTGTTTCTTGCTAGGTTCAGACATCTGGACCCCCATGGAGAAGAGGCTCTTTAAGAAGGCATTCTGTGCCCACAAGAAGGACTTTAACCTGATACACAAGACGGTAAGCGCATGTGGCAGGCTGGCATAGACGAGGCTCCCTCACTGCACCGAGGGGCTAGAGCCGCAGGGCCTGTTGGGAGCGACTCTCCGCTCCTGCTGTGAACGACTGACAACTTTAAAAAGCCATCGCTGACAATAGCCCCCAAAATACAGAAAAGAAGCCCGTGCTCAGAACAGAGCCCTCCAGGCCCCAGCCCACTGTCCACTGACTGTAACCTGGCAGGCATTTACTATCCGTATAGTTTACACACATATGTACACTTTCTCAAAAAATGACGAGAGTGTATATTTGATATCCTGCTGATTATCTTGCTCTTTTTTAAAAAACTGGTCCACAAAACTGCACATAGTCGAAGTGTAAGATTCGATGTGTTGCCGTGCCTGTCCCTGGTGGCTCAGCAGGTAGAGGACCTACCTGCCAGTGCAGAAGACACAGGGAGCGCGGGTTCGATTCCTGGGTCGGGAAAATCCATGGAGAAGGGATGGCAGCCACTCCAGTACACTTACCTGAAAAATCCCATGGACAGAGAAGCCTGGCGGGCTACGGGCCATGGGGTCAAAAGTTCCCTCCTGCGCCTGTGTGCCCTCTCCTTCCTGCATCAACTCCTGTCTGCTTCCTGCCACTGTGAATTAGTGTGCATTTTCCAGAGCTCTATAGAAATGGAGTAATCACGCAGCATGTGATCTGCTTTGTCTGGCTTCTTACCGTCAGCATGACGGTTCTGCGCTTCATCCACGCTGTCGTGTGTGCCAGTGAGGAGTATTCCATTGCGTGTCCCCTTCCCTTTTTCAAAACCTGTTCATTTCGGGCTGCACTGGGTCTCCTTGTGTGGGGGCTTTCTCCAGCTGCAGTTTGTGAGCTTCTCATTATAGGGGTTTCTCTCGTTGTAGAGCTAGGGCTCTAGGGTGCAAGGGCTTAGTTGCTCCCCAGCATGTGGAATCTTCCAGACTAGGGATCAAACCTGTATCCCCTGCATTGGCAGGCAGATTCTTAACCACTGGATCACTAAGGAGATCCCATCGTGTGTCCTCTTGTGGGCCTCTTTCCTCAGTACTTACTGTAGGGCCCTGCCCAGCTGTCACAGAAGCCGTGAGGTACCCACTGCATGAGGGTGCTCCGCTTTCATTAGTCCTGGTCAGTAGGCACACGGCTCCACGTGGTGTCACAGTGAATGCGTACCTCTGTGTGCATATCCCTGGAGGGAAGGGTTCCTGGGCCGGCCGTGTTGCTCAGAGTATGCCGAGCTTAGCTGGTGTGGGCTCTGGTGGTTTCCTCTCTGAACCCCTCACCCCTCGGAAGGAGTCTGTGATTCTCTGCCCCTTTAGAAAAGGGTCCTGCCAAGCCATAGCAGGAGAGAGTTCAGGAGGGCTTTCAAAAAGTGGCAGCTGGCCCCCTGAGGGGGAGGGGCTTTAGGGCATCGAAACCCCACTCACTACTGCTCCTGAGGCTCTGCCCAGAGCCGCCTGCTGTCTTCCCCCATCAGATCCAGACAAAGACTGTAGCCCAGTGTGTCGAGTATTATTACATCTGGAAAAAAATGATCAAGTTTGACTGCGGCCGAGCCCCAGGGCCAGAAAAGAGGGTCAGGAGGGAGCCAGATGAAGTAGACAGAGCGGAAGCCAAGGTAGGGGGTCTCGGGGCAGGGGGTCTGGAGTTCAGCCCGATCTGAAGGCCTGGTGCCTGTCCATGCTGGGCAGGGGTGGGGTGCTCCCAGCAGGAGGGGCTTCCCATGGGCAATGTTCCCATGGTATCTGGGTCCATGCTGGTCCCTTAGCAGGGTGAAGGGGTGGCTCAGCACCCTTTTGTCATCTCTGCCCACCCCTGCAGGTCACTTGCAGTCCTCGGGAGAGACCCAGCCACCGTCCAACCCCCGAACTAAAGATAAAGACCAAGAGTTACAGGAGGGAGTCCATCCTCAACTCCAGCCCGAGCACTGGCCCCAAGCGGAGCCCCGAGGCAACCGGGAGCGTGGAGGGCCAGGGCGCCTTTCCCTGCCGGGAGTGTGAGAGGTACTGGGCTCCCTGGAGGCGCCCGCACCGCCTGCCCTCAGCCCTGCTCCATCCTCTCCGGGTCCCCCCCCACCCCCACCCACCTCCCCCTGCTCAGATCCTCATGTTCTCTGGTGCCTCTGCAGGGTGTTCGATAAGATCAAGAGTCGAAATGCCCACATGAAGCGGCACCGGCTGCAGGACCACGTGGAGCCCATCGTCAGGGTCAAGTGGCCGGTGAAGCCTTTCCAGCTGAAGGAGGAAGAGGAGGAGGAGGAGGAGCTGGGGGCTGACATCGGGCCCCTGCAGTGGTGATTCAAGGTGGGGTGGCAGCGGGGGGCAAAGCAGCAAGTCTCCCCAAGGTGCCCCTCTACCTCCCCCACCCGTCCCTATTGCCAGGGGCCAGCCCAGCTTGCAGACACAGCAGGCACTGGGTCACGAGCAGGGGACGCACGGTCATCTGACCGCCGTGAAGGCCCTGCCGCTGTACCGGAGGCTCCATTCTCTTAGGTTCATAGTCTCTCCCCTCTGTCAGTTCTGCTCTTCCTGGAGCAGTGAGGCCTGGGGAGTGAACAGGTTAGGTCCGGGTAACTCTTTAAGCCTCCGTTTCAGGCTTTGGTTACCTTTATTCGGTAGGCCAAGATGTAGAGAATCAGTGGGAATTACCATCAGATCTCCACCACACCGGGGCCCCTCTAGGAGAGTCTCTCTGCATTCTAGATTCCGCCCCTAGTCTTGATGTGACTTGTACATTGTTAGGTTTGGTTTTTCTTTTTTTGTACGTGTCGACTTGTAAATCTTATTAAATTGGGTTCTTAATTAAGCAGCTCTCTTCTGGCTTCCTCTCCTATTGATCCTGTGAGGGCTTGAGTCCTTGCCCCTCCTGGAACCACAGAGACGAGTAAGCGAGTCCCTGCCAGCATTTATTAAGCACCTGCTGTTGTTAGGCCAGACAGTGCCCAGTCCATACAATGGGGACATGGTGACACAGAGGGACACGGCCCCTCTCCTCACAGAGCTCACAATTTAGGAGCGGAAGGTAGCAGTGATAAGTCAGCGAAGAGACCAGTTTAGATATCGATCGTGGATGTGGCTTTGGCCATAGTAACAGAGGCGTCGGCACAGGTTTAAGCTCTCAGGACGTGGTAGTGGTGTGAGCAGCTCTCTTGTGAAGTTCAGGCCTGCCAGCGGTGACCAGCGTTGGCAAGAGCAAGGACCCCCTCCTCCTCCTCCACCAGCACCCCAACCTTCAGAGGGCACAGGGCAGACAGCACGTCCCTCCCTGCCTTGCTTCCCTTCTTTAGAGGGAGGAAAGCTTGTGGCGGGGCTTCCCAGGGACATTAGGACATTCTCAGGTGGCGCTAGTGGTAAAGAACCCACCTGCCAACGCAGAAGATGCAGGAGAGGCAACTTTGATCCCTGAGTTGGGAAGATCCCTGGAGAAGGAAATGGTGACCCACTCCAGTATTCTTACCTGGGAAATCCCATGGACAGAGGAGCCTGGCGGGCCCATCGGGTACAGTCCATGGGTTCACAAAGAGTCAGGCATGACTGAAAACATAGACACAGAAACCCCTTGTAGCAGCGCCCAGCAGAACTCGCCTCATACCCCCTTGGCCAGGACTGTAGCCCATGTTCTTTCTAAACTGATCCCTGGCAGCAGGAAAGGAAATAGCCACAGTCATCCTGGACACTGGGGATCTGTCTCCAGGCCTGCAGAAAAAACAGTGTTTTGCCTCAAGTTCGTTGTCACCCAATCAAAACTGGAATCCTGTTTGCCAGGAAAAGAAGAGGAAGCAGGAATGGCCCCTGTGGAGTCAGACCTTGTGTCCACCCCAAAGTGACAACAAGGAAAGGGGCCAAGGCCGAGGGAGTGGCAAGGTGTGGCGGGTGCTGGTGAGTGGATGGGGAGGTGGGGTGCGCAGAGGACGCCACTGAGGCTGAGACCTGGCTTCCGGGCCAGAGCGTGAAGCACAGACTGCCCCGGGAACCAGGGGAGGTGGTTCAGAGCTCCAGCTGCCATGTGGAGGTTGTGGTGGGCAAGTCGGGAAGCCAGAAGGCTCTAGGGTGAGATGATGGCCTGGGCTGGGGTAGCGGTGAAGAGAGCCAGGAACACAGGCATTAAAGATCGGGTTAGAAGCAGACTCAGACTTGGTGACGGGTCACACATCACATGGATAGCTGGTAAGGGAAAGGACGGACCAAGGCTGGCACGACAGGTTTGGGGGTCGAGCAGCTGAGTAGACGCTGTCAACTGAGATGGGGAAGAGGGACTCATCAGAGGATTGATGGCTTCAGGCGTGACTGTGCCTGCTGCCTTCTGAGGGACTGGCTGGGGGAACAGGGTAAAGGGTA
>SJYC01024652.1:0-31791 GCA_006408675.1 Madoqua kirkii | reverse complement strand
CCCAAGGCCCCACCCACCTCCTCATACCATCACTGTGGAGCTTAGGATTTCCACACACAAGTTTTGGCAGGGGACACAAGAATTGAGTTCACAGGAGGGCCAGTGCTGAAGACCTCCTGTTTAGAAAGGACTCCAGCAGCTGGTGTTGGGGAGCATGGAGGCAGTGATGGGGATAATATCTGAGCGTGTTTATTAAGGGCTCACTCTGACTCTGACTCAGGCCTGGGCCAGGCACTCGATGTGCACCCTCTCATGTGCTCCTCACAGCGTCCTCTGGAGGTGGACATGTAGGGCTTGGAGTTGTGGATCCTTGTGCCCAGTCTTCCACTTAGTGGGCATTGGTGTTCATACCCAGGCCTGTCTCATCCCTCTTGCTGCCATCCAGGGTTTTTCTCTGAGGCTCAGGCCCATTTCTGGGCACTCCGTTTAGGAGGATGTTGGCAAGCTAGGCGTCTCAGGGAGTTTCCTTCCCCTGAGTTCCCCATCGTCCCCACCCACATGGCAGTTTTCTCCAAATGTCTGAAAGAAGGACGAGCAGGAGTGTTTACCCCAGAGCCTTCAGCCCCAGGAGCACTTGCAGTGGTGCAGGTGCAGACGGAGACTGAGACCAGCATGCCGGAGCCTGCCTTCCCGGAAGGCCAGCCCAGGAGGACATGCCTCGCGGCAGGAACCGCTCCCGACTCTTGGCCTCTGGAGCTGGGGTTGCTTGCCTTCCACATTTGACAAGCCCCCTTTCCGGGAATGCAGGAGAGAGTGTCGGGGCTCAGCTCATCCCTCCAGCTCCCCCTTCCCCTTTCAGGAACCTCAGTGATGGCAGCATTCCAGTTTGAAAGGTCTCTGCTCAGATCAAAAGAGCCAGGCAGGGTCGCGTCTGCCTGGGATCCAGGGCAGCCTGGTTGCCTGGGATGTTAAGCCCTTTGCCCTTTGTTTCAGGGCCACCAGACACTAGGGGGCTTTGGCGCACCAGCAGCCTAGCGGGGAGGCGGTACCAGCCGGCTCCCAGATCCAAGCTGCTTCTCTTCCTTCCTCCTGCTGCCTTCCCCTCCCTCAGCTCCCAGACAGGGCTCAGGAGATGGGAGAGCAGCCCCGACTTCTGCCCTAGAAGCAGAAAGGTGGCGATTTCCCAAACACAGTGTAAGTGTGGAAAAGAAGAGAGGACAGGGAAAAAGCAAGATGCGCTTTTTCTTCCTTCCAGCTCCCAGTGGACCCAGTCTTCCTTGCTCTGCCCCTTTGGGATTTTAGACAGTGCTTCTGTTCCCCAGGGCTTTCCCCTGCCTGACATCTCCCCCTGACTCCCTCTCCCACATCCAAAATAAAAACTTTCTTCCACTCAGATACCAGTGTGTTTAGCAAGTTTCTTCATGTGTGAAATGAAAGTTGGAGTGATACACACTCCCTCAGGTTGTTGTAAGGAGAGACTGAGGTTATACATGTAAAGTTCTGCGATCCTGGTGAGTGCTTATTAAGTGCTTGCTGCTGTTACTAATATTAATATTAGGTATTGTGTTTAGAAGTTGAGCCTGAAGTCTTGGAGAGCTAGAGATAACTGCCATGTTGTGTATACGGACAGCAGCCAGGAGATCATGGTGGCACGGTTCCTGCTTGAACTGTCCTTGGGCACCAGCAACCCTCAGGAGCCCTGGAGACTGGCTTTCCTGAGACCTGCCTGACCAGAGATGGGACAGGGTCCGGGTGGGTGTCCCCCGGGCCCTTGGTGCACCTGGGTGGGTGTCCCCCAGGCCCTTGGTGCACCTGGGTTGGGAGTGACGGCTTCCAGACCACTCTCCGCCTGCAGAGCAGGCAGAACCTCTGATGCCGGTGAATTGGGCACTGACTGATCCCTGCCAGCTGCCAGGATCCCCCACTCAGCACCCGGCGGCTCTTGCCCAGGTTCAGAGTGGAGGCTTTCCTGAAGGGACCCAAGGTTTCCAAGGAACTTGGCCCTTATGTCTCTGCAGTCTGGGGGTTTTGTCTCTTGGTGGAGGTGTTCACACAGAGGTATGGATGCTCCTCTTTAGGCTGGGGCTACTAAGAGGCAAGGGCTTCCCTTGTGGCTCAGCTGGTAAAGAATCCACCTGCAGTGCAGGAGACCTGGGTTCGATCCCTTGGTTGGGAAGCCCCCCTGGAGAAGGGAAAGGCTACCCACTCCAGTATTCTGGCCTGGAGAATTCCATGGACTGTATAGTCCATGGGGTCAAGAAGAGTTGGCCACAACTGAGCGACTTTCACTTCACTAAGCGGCAAGGCTCTTTCAAAAACAGTTTTTTTTTTTAAAGTAAATATTTATTAGTTCTGGTCTCTTCCTTGTCGTGCAGGCTTTTCTCTAGCTGCAGCCTGTTATAGGGCGCAAGCTCTCAGTGGGTGTGGCTTCTGGGCTCTAGAGCACAGGCCCGATTCTCTTGGCTGACCCATGGCGGAGTTGCTCTGCGGCATGTGGGATCTTCCTGGATCAGGGGTCAAATCCGAATCTCCTGCATTGGCGGGTGGACTCTTTACCACTGAGCCCCCAGGGAAGCCCCAGAAACATCTTTTAAAAACGGGAACCAATGGGCTCTCTGGCTGGGATGAAGGAAACCTGTTGGGGTGCAGAAGGGATCAGTGTAAGAACCACGGGAAGGCGCCTTTGAGCTTATGGTCAGGAGGGCGCTGGAATGTGCTGAGGGTGGGGTAGGTGGGAGGCCCCGGGATCGCTGGAAAGCGGGGGAGGGGTGCCCCTTGGCTAGGCTGGGGGTGGGGAGATGAAACCCATGCCGAGATGCAGTAGCAAGTGAACAGTAGGAATCTGCTCTGTCCCCCAGCCTGGTGAGAGTGACGTGCTCACTCTCGTTGGCTCAGCACCTGCTGTGTCGTGGGCACTCTCCTGGGTGCCTCCTTCGGGGTTCCTCCAGCAGGCCTGCAGGGGTGGAGTCTTCTCCCCACTTCCCGAGGAGGAAGCAGGGGCTGGGGTACCATAAGCCAGCCCTGGAATCCAGGCCTGCCTGACTGAGCTCCCCAGATTTTCCACCACCTCCAAGCAACTCTAGACTTCTGCTGCCGCCGGCAGCCCTTGGAGCATCTCTCTCCTCCTTCCTGTAGCAGCATCCAGTCCCGAGCCCCGCTCTGTGCTGTGCGCCAGGCTCTGTGTCTCTGTCGTCTCTGAACCTCACAGGGACACCTCCCAGGGCGGGCTCATTGCCTTCATTTTACAGATAAACTGAGGCGCAAGGATCGCTCGCCCAAGTCACACAGCTTGCAGAGTCAGCCCAGGTCTCTGGGCCCCCAAGTCCATACTCTCTCTCCCCCTTGCCCAGCCAGGCATTTCAGAGCTGGGCAGCTAGCGCGAGACACTGGATTTTTCCCTCCTCCTGGGGCCCGTGCAATCACAGTGGGGCCAGGCCCTTCTCTGCGGGATCTTGGCACACTGCAGAGCCAGCGAGGGGCTTAGGGCTTAGAGATCCTGAGGGGTGACTGGAGAACCCGCTCATGCTTTGGACAGCCCTGTGCAGTCAGCAGTGGGGCAAGACTGGGACCGCCTGCTGCTCCTTGGCCGGGGGGGTGCCTTCTCTGTTGTCTAATGTTCCTTCACCTGTTGCACTGCAAGGAGGGCTCAGGCTCTGGGGCGTGGGGAGGGGATTGGCTTAGTGAATCCCTTCCCATTAAAAAGCAGAGACATCACTTTGCTGACAAAGGTCCATATAGTCAAAACTGTGGTTTTTCTAATAGTCATGTATGGATGTGAGAGTTGGACCATAAGAAGGCCAAAGAATTGATGCTTTTGAATTGTGGTGCTGGAGAGTCCCTTGGACAGCAGAGATCAAACCAGTCAATCACAAAGGAAATCAACCCTAGATGCAGTAGCAAGTGAACAGTAGGAATCTGCTCTGTCCCCCAGCCTGGTGAGAGTGACGTGCTCACTCTCGTTGGCTCAGCACCTGCTATGTCGTGGGCACTCTCCTGGGTGCCTCCTTCGGGGTTCCTCCAGCAGGCCTGCAGGGGTGGAGTCTTCTCCCCACTTCCCGAGGAGGAAGCAGGGGCTGGGGTACCATAAGCCAGCCCTGGAATCCAGGCCTGCCTGACTGAGCTCCCCAGATTTTCCACCAACTCCAGCAACTCTAGACTTCTGCTGCCGCCGGCAGCCCTTGGAGCATCTCTCTCCTCCTTCCTGTAGCAGCATCCAGTCCCGAGCCCCGCTCTGTGCTGTGCGCCAGGCTCTGTGTCTCTGTCGTCTCTGAACCTCACAGGGACACCTCCCAGGTCGGGCTCATTGCCTTCATTTTACAGATAAACTGAGGCGCAAGGATCGCTCGCCCAAGTCACACAGCTTGCAGAGTCAGCCCAGGTCTCTGGGCCCCCAAGTCCATACTCTCTCTCCCCCTTGCCCAGCCAGGCATTTCAGAGCTGGGCAGCTAGCGCGAGACACTGGATTTTTCCCTCCTCCTGGGGCCCGTGCAATCACAGTGGGGCCAGGCCCTTCTCTGCGGGATCTTGGCACACTGCAGAGCCAGCGAGGGGCTTAGGGCTTAGAGATCCTGAGGGGTGACTGGAGAACCCGCTCATGCTTTGGACAGCCCTGTGCAGTCAGCAGTGGGGCAAGACTGGGACCGCCTGCTGCTCCTTGGCCGGGGGGGTGCCTTCTCTGTTGTCTAATGTTCCTTCACCTGTTGCACTGCAAGGAGGGCTCAGGCTCTGGGGCGTGGGGAGGGGATTGGCTTAGTGAATCCCTTCCCATTAAAAAGCAGAGACATCACTTTGCTGACAAAGGTCCATATAGTCAAAACTGTGGTTTTTCTAATAGTCATGTATGGATGTGAGAGTTGGACCATAAGAAGGCCAAAGAATTGATGCTTTTGAATTGTGGTGCTGGAGAGTCCCTTGGACAGCAGAGATCAAACCAGTCAATCACAAAGGAAATCAACCCTGAATATTCACTGGAAGAATTGATGCTGAAGCCCCAGTACTTTGGCCACCTGATGCGAAGAGCTGGCTCCCTGGAAAAGCCCCTGATGCTGGGAAGGACTGAAGGCGGGAGAAGAAGGGGGCAACAGGATGAGGTCCATCACCGACTCAACGGACATGAGTTTGAGTAAGCTCCAGGAGTTGGTGATGGACAGGAAAGCCTGGCGTGCTGCCGTCTGTGGGGTCACAAAGAGTTGAACACGACTGAGCAACTGAACAACCCCAGCCGACAGCAGCATCTACCCCTCAGGTGAGGGGAGCCTGAGCAGTGCTGGCTGTTTAATCAAGAGGTGAGGCCAGAGCAGGAAGGGGCCTTGCCCCCTGCTCTTTCAAAAGACTCTCAGACACGGAAAGGAGGCCCCCCGGATCGCCGAGTGAGCGAGAGGCTTGGGCCTTGGGCCAGCCCCCGAGTTTCTGTGAGCCCCCGCCGCCTCTGTCTCCAGGCGCAGACCTGGAGGGTGACTGTGGGGATCGCTGTGCTGTTTCAGGCACTGCCCAGCTGGCCACTTTTCGGAGTTGTGAGGATGGACAGTGGAGAAGGAGGGGAGGTCCAGACTGACCCACCTGGGCAGCGGCTGAGAATCAAGGTGGGGACCTCCAGGCTGAGGAAAGGATCCAGGGAAGGTGGCTTGGGCACCACAGAAGGGCAGGTCTTCCTTGGTGGCTCACCTGTTGAAGATTCCACCTGCAATGCGGGAGACCTGGGTTTGATCCCTGGGTTAGGAAGATCCCCTGGAGAAGGGAACAGCTACCCACTCCAGTATTCTGCCCTGGAGAATTCCACGGACTGTATAGTCAGTCCATGGAATCACAAGAGTCTGACGCGACTGAGTGAGGACTTCAAGTGGGAGTGACTCCATCTGCATTGCCTTCTGAGGACCCCCACAGACTGCGGGTGGGTGGGTTGTGACGTGCGACGTGTTTCTGGGCTCCAGGAAGTGCCCAGGGGACCGAGGAAGGAAGAAGGGAGGCTGAGATGTTGCCCTGCGGACCCCCTGGCCCGGGTCCCACCGGGCCGTCTGTGCATTCCTGGCATGGTTCTCTCCCTCCATATGGCGGTCGCGGAGGCTGGTGGCCGTGCCTGGGAGACCTGAGACTGCTTCCTCCGCCTTGGGAGGGGGGAGAAGGGAAAGCTGAGTGGGGGTAATTATAGACCGCCCTGCTCCAGGCCGGCCCAAACCGGTTCTGTCTATTCCCGGCGTGGCTCAGAGGAGCCGTGGGATGGGAGGTGTGGAGCACAGGCAGCTTGAGGGGTTGGAGGGGGAGAGACAGCCAGCTGCCACAGGCGCCGCCCCCCGGGCTCTTCAGTGACGCAGGACCGGCCAGCTGCTCTGGCAGTTGGGAGGGTCCGAGGGAGGCCTGCTTTCCTTCCCTCAGGGAATTGGCGGGTTTTGTCGGGGAGGCTGCCCTTGGATAAGTGACATGAAGTGACCTAACTCTTGACAGCTTAGCTTCTCAGGAGAGGAGTCCTATAAGTGAGCCACACAGATTTGTCACGTGGGAAGACAGCTGGGAAAAGCAGAGGAGCTGGGGTCTTCTTCTGCCCCTCCTTTCCTTTCCAGACCCCTCCTCGTTACAGGGCCCGGACCCTTCTCCTGGCTGCCAGCCTGGGGTCCCCCGCCTGCCTCTTCTGCCTTGTGGCCCGCCACTGCCTGCAGCGTAGGTGTCCCGGCCCCCTTCTCTTCCTTGACCTGGCCAGGGTCGTTCGTGTCTCAGGGCCTTTGCACATGCCATGACTTCTGCCTGCCATGCCCTTCCCTCTTCACATGGGTGCTCCTGAGTCATCTCTGAGCACTAAGCTGAAAATCTCAACAGTCACAGAGCCTTTCTCTGACCTGCCCGTTCAAGAAGCCCCTCGCCCTGGCCCCTCTGGCAGGGTCTTGCTGCTGTCCTGTTTACCAAGGTCAGGGCCTTCCGCGTCATGTGCTGCTGTCCCCCCAGTGCCTGGCACATCCTCAGCACAGGGATGTGTCCCCCCGTTGAAGGAACGGCCTCTTCTCCGGGGTCTGCCAGGGACCCGAGGCAACACGAAGTTTTGCCTTCGGTGTCTCCACTTCCAAGAGGCCGGCGCTCCAGAGACTGTCCTGTCAGCACCTGGCCAGGGACCTGGCCAGGGCCCAAGCACTGAGAAGGCTGGCCCAGAGGCCTGCACAGATGCTAACCCCTCTGGCTCTCCCACCCCACGGCTAGAATGACCGACCCAGCACGGGGTCGGCCCAGCTCAGCCTGGAATCATAGAATTTCAGCCCAGTAGCCGACAGGCTCTGTGTCTGAGTCTGCTCCATCCCACTGAGCCGCGGGGAGCCGCCCAGGGCTGACTCTGCTCGAGTCTGATCATCTGGCTTCGAGCCTCGCTGGGGTGGGATGGGCTATTCCTACTCATCCGGGAGCCTGAGGTTTCTCCGAGGACAGTGGGGTCTGGAAGGGACTTCACTGCACCCACTGAGAAAGGAAGGATGCCCTCGGGGATCCGTGGAAGGGGGGGCAGGCCTGAGAGGACAGTCAGGGAATGTACCTGGTTCTTCCAAGAGAACCTTCCAGGGACGGTCCCCCAGGAGACGCTTCTGAAATCTCTTCTGCCCGAAGCTGGTCAAAGTTCATCGCCTCTCTAAGGCCAGAAGTGGGTTCTGTGGAAGTCGCTCCACACAGGCCCCAGGCCCACAGTGTGTTGTGCAGCTGAGGGGGGAAGACAGTGGGACCCAGCAGGGCAAGTGTGGGGGAGCACGTCCTAGGGACTGCTCAGGGTGGATGCAGTGTTTGCCCAGCCCCAGAGGGCAGAGGGGAGACATTTCAGCTAAAGAAGACCCTTAGCTGGTACGACTTGGATCCAGGAGGCCAGGATACCGGTCCTGGCCAGCCCACCCTGGGGCGATCGCCTTCCGACATCACCTGACGGGACAGGTCACTGGTGACTGCTTCCCAAGTGGTCAGTCTGGGCCAGCTTCTTTCCTCCCAGACTTGCCTGATTGGCTGAGTCATCTGGGGCCATCCTTGCAAAGCCTGAGTCCAGGCCCCAGCCTGGGCCTACTGAGTGGAATGTCCAGGTAGGGTGGCTCCGGCTTAATTATTGCAGCAGACATCTGACATGAGTCCAAAGCACGGGCGGGCTGGCCCCACCACACTGGCAGTGCAGAGGCCAGGGATGCTCCCTGCACAGCACCCGGCATCACCCCAGACACCCTCGCCCTCTGCGGCTGGAGTCAGCAAGGTTCCAGGGCCGGTTGACAACAGATGAGGGGTGGGAGAGTGAAAACGATTTTGTGTCGTCTCATCAGAAAATACCCACCTGTTCTTTTCAAAATGCAACAGTGCTTGATGTCAAGGAGGAGCGAATGTAAAATGGATTTGTTGGGACTCCTGAGCCCGTGCGTTTCATTCTCGTGAGTTACATGGGCGGTGGGCATTCGAACACAGACACTCACACCTCGTGGGCTCAGCCTGGCTGGACTACTGAAGCTGAAACAACAGAAGGACGAGGCAGGGCCTTGCGGATGAAGTACTTACAGAGGCCCCCCAGTTCAGGAAGAGGTTCGTCTGTACTGCTTGGAGGTCTGAAAGCTGGGTAAAGCTGCCCATACAGGGAGCTTTATTTTTTTTGAAAAATGTACCTCCCCAAACCTTCCAGGTTACTACTGTTTCACAGTCAGTTTTTTGAAGGTTACTAGTTTCCCATTTTATTTATTTACTTATGACCTCACTACATGGCATGCAGGATCTTAGCTCCCCAACCAGAAACTGAATCCCAGCCACGGCAGTGAAGCACCAAGTCCTGGCCACTGGGCCACCAGGGAATCCCCATGGTTTTGCCACTTTCAACAGTCTTGTTTTGAGCATCCTTGTACCTTAGTTTTGTGGGATAAATTGCTAGGAGTGTAATTCACTCCTGGACCGCGGGACCCAATGCAAACCTTAATACTTAAATACATGCTCTTTTTTTTCTCAAATAGGTAAAATATGTAGATGCTTTCAAAATTCAGACAGTACTGAAAAGGGGTATAAGTTTGTCCCGTACACCTGTACCCAGTTCTACAGACCCGACCTTAGGGAAAAATATGGAACTGTGTTCTGTGTGTGTTTCTCCAGTAGTATGCTGTTTACATGTAGGTTTCTGGTCTCACTTTTTTGTTTTAATACAAGAGGGAATTTTCAGTGTACTTATTTAAAAACAATATTTCTTTCTGTGTGTGCATTATTACATACCTGCCAAGTTGTGAATGGGCGGTGATGTGCTTTTAGGGTTGAGAGGCCTTCGCTGAACAGCTGCAGGGTGCAAGGCACAGGGTTAAGACTGAGGAAGGAACCCAGCATCCACAGCTGGACTCTTCTCCCAGAGTGCTTTGCAGTCTCATGGGGAAAGGGATTTGCAGAAAGCATGGGAGCCCCCGAACATCTGAGCAGAAAGTGGAGGAAACTGTCGGAGGCGAGGCTTCGGGGGGTGGTCAGAAAGGGTCACCACCATGAGGGTGCAGCCGGGACCGGCCCATGGAGGGCCTGGACAAACTCTGGAATGGGGTGGGGGCTGCCGGCTCTGTCTCCCTTGAGCCCACGCGGAGGCCTGACCTGCAGCTGGACTCACAAAGCTGGCTTCACAGGGAAGTGGGGGCCACCTTTCAGATACGATCTTTTCCTTACACTTTTTTCCTTTCCTTTTTCCCAGAGGCTCATCCAAAATAGAAGAAGCATGCGAAATCTATGCCAGAGCAGCGAACATGTTTAAAATGGCCAAAAACTGGAGTGGTACGTGATCCCTGCTAGAGACCCTCCATGGCTCTGTCTCCTCCTTCCCCTCGGCTCCCCATCCCAAAGGCCTGGCTGAGGGGTCAGCCTTGCAGGCCCTGTTCTCTTAACGCCATCGCCGGCTCTACAGACCCGCTGGCCTGCCGTCTGGTCGTTTTGAGCTGGGTTATTTTACAGCTTGGGTCACTGGGCCCGGGAGAGCAGACATAGATGACAAGGATCAATAATAGATTATTGAATTCAGATAGGCCCATGTGGATTGATGAACTCTTTAAGGGGTTTCTCCTTAAATTCAGAGTGTCAGTTTTCCAACAAGCATTGACTGGGCAGCACAGGGGTCTTACTCATGATCTCATAATAGCGTATAATGGGAAAGAATCAGAAATGGCATATATATATAAGTGAGCCACTTTGCTGTACACTTGAAACTAAGACAGTATTATAAACCACACGCACATCTACTTTAAAAATAGAAAGGAATTTCAGGTTTCCCCGGAAGCAGTTCTCCGATTCTTCCATCAGAGTCTGAATTCTGGGCTGAGGGACGTTCAAGTGGTCCAGCAATAACATTAACCACGGCTCCATTTGCTGAGCACTCCCCTGAGCACCAAGCAGGAGTTGTTTAATTCAACTGTCACAGCAGCACCATGAGGGTCAGTACCATCCCCATTTCACAGACTTAAAAACTGAGGCTCGGCCCAGCCCTTTGCCCAGCATACCAACATGAGTGAGTGGCTGAAGCAATTCAGAAGTCAGAACTCCGGCTCTGGAGCCTGAACAGCTCCCTGTGGCTTCCTGACCTTTGGAGTCCCGAGTGACTGGTATTTGTGTCCCAGCTCAGACTGGGGCCCCGTGACCCTGGGGAAGTTACTGGAGTCTCCTCAGAGGGCAGCAGCAGGGAAGGTAACAGTCCCAACCTCAGTCCTGACCCCGCGGGGCTGTGGTGTGGGCTCAGCCGCCCCCACGCACGCTGGCCAGCCCAGCAAGGCAGCAAGCAGCTCCACTCCTCACTCGTGGCAGCAGCACCCCTCCCTCTGGAGGGGGAGGGAAAGCCCTTTGAGGGCTCCGGTCAGCAGATTGACAAACCACAGGGGCGCTGATCGGTCCCCGGCCATCTGTGCGCTCGCTCCAGCTGGAGCAGGGCGCCCACACACACGGACAGCACCATAAGGGCCTCTGCCCAAAAGAGGGCCTCCCAGGTCCCGCAGCTCCAGAGACTCTCAGGCCCATGGTGGCCAGAGTAGCCTTTCTGATTCGGCCAGGAAGATTGCAGTCAGACCCTGGCAAGGCTGTGGCTTGAGCCGTGTCCCCCAAGGAGAGGTGGGCAGGCAGGGAGGGGCTCCTTGAGGTCTGAGGGGCCAGAATCTGTTTGGGAACTACCTGAGGGCCTGGAGGAGAGGTTCGGAAAGCCAGTACTTGAGCCCTCCCGGGGCTAATGTCACAACAAGGCTTCGAACATCGGCAAGATATAACCAGTAAGGACCTACTGTGCAGCACAGGGAACTCTACACAGCACTCTAATGGTCTATATGGGAAAAGGACCTAAGAAAAGTGTGTGCATGTGTGTGTGTGCGTGTGTGCGTGCGCGTGCTGAAGCTCCAATACTTTGGCCACCTGATGTGAAGAGCCAACTCATTGAAAAAGACCCTGATCCTGGGGAAGATTGTGGGCAGGAGAAGGGGGCAACAGAGAATGAGATGGTTAGGTAGCATCATCAATTCAATGGATGTGAGTTTGAACAGACTTTGGGAGATAGTGAAGGACAGGGAAGCCTTGCGTGCTGAAGTCCATGGGGTGGCAAAGAGTCGGACACAACTGAGCGCCTGAAAAACAATAATACGTATATATAATATGTATCACTGATCCACTATGTTGTATACCTGAAACTAACCTAACATCACAACATCGTAAGTCAACTGTTCTCCAATTTAAAAAGAAACAGCAAGATTGGATCAAGAAAATCAAGCAAAGACAGTGCTGAAACCCAGAGAGAAACTTCTGACTTCAGACTACAAAGGAAACCTGGGACGGGGCTACAGAGGCGGGTGTGGAGGCAGTGGGCAAAATGGACTCTCCTCCTCTGAGAATATTTTTGGTTTCCTGAAAATCGAGTTTCTCCTGAGCTTTCACAGCATACATTGCGCCTGGAGCCAGATTCTGTGTGTATTTTTATGCTCTCCCCCAAAACAAAATACCGTTAAAGGAAAGATTTCTTTTTCAATCACGTGGATGTTGCTTTACTTCTAAAATTTATCACCTCTCTCCCTCCCCCAAATAGTCAAACAAAAAAATCTTAAGTCATTTTTTCCCCCCAATGATACTACCTTTCTGGAAATTCTGCACTCAAGTTTGGAGCCCTTAAAAATAGGAAAGAAATCAGACACAGTGAAAACCTGGGTGGCTGAGTTTAGTTTCCTGCTGTAAAGGTAGAGTATACGGCCAGGCCCTTTTGTCTTCCTCCAACTCAGGAATTCCATGATTCAGGGTCAGCTGGAGGAGGAGGAAGGGCAGGGGCTTCAGGACGGAGCTGGACGTGGCCATTGGAGCTCCCAGTTAGCACAGCTCCCACCCCAGAAGAGGAGGCTCCCTCTGTCTCCCTCAAGTCAAATCAGGAGATGGAGATGCGGAAACAGACCTGTGGAAGGTGACAGGGTGGCTGAGTACAGGACAGCCCGGGCTTCAGGTGTGGTCACCGCAGCTGCCCTCCACCTGTGGGCATTGTCCCCACGCACTCAAGTTCATAGGGGCTTCCCAGGTGGCTCAGGGGTTAAGAATCCAGTGCAGGAGATGCAGGACACGTGGGTTCGATTTCTGGGTCGGGAAGATCCTCCTGGAGAAGGAAGTGGCAACCCACTCCAGTATTCTTGCCTGGAGAATCCCATGGACAGAGGAAGCCGGTGGGTGACCGTCCATGGAGTGACAAAGAGTCAGACTGAGGAGCTGAGAACCCATGTACACACTCAAGTTCACGGTGTCCACATCCCCTTTCCCTTTCTAGATGTGAACCTCCTGGGGGCCTGGACCCTGTGAGTTCTCCCCAGGGGAGACTGGAGTGCGGACAGAGGAGCTGGGGAGTTAGACCAGAAGGGCTGGGAGCCGTTGGGGGAAGTGAAGTCAGACTTGGAAAGGGGAGGTGGTGGGGGTGTGGTGCAGCTGGGTCTTGGTTGCCCCCTCTTCCCCAGCACCCCCACCTGGCCCCAGCCCATGATGCAGTCTGGAATGCTGGTTCCAGGGCTCCCGGGCTGGGGGACAGCTTCCGGGTGGAGGTGGGGCCACCGCTGGGATCAGGTGGCCTGAGGTCCAGGCCTGCGCCTCGGTTCCCCCAGGCCAGTCTCCTCTCTCAGCGACTCCCGGGAGCTCAGCCCCCTGCGCAGGCGTCAGCTGAGCAGCTTCCAGAGCCTGCAACCCCGCTGAGGCAGGGCCCACCCTCTTCTGTTCCAGCTGCCGGAAGCGCTTTCTGCCAGGCGGCCCAGCTGCACCTGCAACTGCAGAGCAAGCACGACGCGGCCACCTGCTTCGTGGACGCCGGCAACGCGTTCAAGAAAGCCGACCCCCAAGGTGAGGGCCTCTGGACCCCAGGCACCAGCTGAGCCCTTCCAGAGAAGGCCTCAGGCTTTCCGCCACACCACGCTGGCGGCGCTCACACTGTAACTCAGCACTGGCTGCCTTCCGCCCGGCGTCCGTCTGCCTCTCTCTGGCTCCCAGCCTCCGCCTCCCCCTCCTGCTCTATGCCTGCAGCTGGTGGCGCCCCTCCCGGAGCCCGGGAGCATGTGGGAGTGGGAGTTACATCTCAGGCCCACCGCGTGCCCAGGAGAGAGGAAAATCTGTTCTGCTGTCAGAATTAACACACAGAGGAGGCGGGAGGGGGTTCTGAGACCAGCCAGGTAGGAGTCTCTGCCAAAAAGGAGCGGAAATTATCCTGACCTGGCTTCCCTTACCCCCAGGGTGGGGGGATCGGAGAGAACCGAGTGGAGATGCGGTTGCCAGAGAGTAAGGTCCTTCAGATGAGCACCTGTTGGGGACCAAAGCCCAGTTCGGGGCTGACTCACTGTGAAGAAACCATGTTTGTACCCCGCTGGGCTCATTTAAAGTAGATGCACAGCCCAGCGGCTACCAGACTGTTGGATCTGGGGTGCTGGAGTTTTAGTTTTTTCTTTTTAATCTTGGGGCCAGACATGGGTTGCCAACTTCTAATTTTAACAAGCAAAAGGCTTTTTTTTTTTTTTAACGACCATCTATTGTCACTGTCCACTCACAAGAGAATGGGAAATAGGTGAATATTAATTTAAAAAAATAGGGAGATGCATCATCTTGGAGTAAAGGCTTGTCCTTCCCAAGAGAGGGCAGTTTGCACCAGTGCCCGGGGTCTCTCCAAGGATCTGTGAGCATCAGGTCACAGGCCAACTTGGGGGACATTGGTGGCGAATTCATCGTTGCCACCGTGACGTTTTGGTTTGGTGTCTGTGAGGGCCAAGTGCCTGTTCTCTGTCCCCAGTCCTGCTGGGCCACTCCTCTGTAGCTGGGTGTCTCTCAGATGTTGGCCTCGGTGGTCTTGTGCCGCTCCCAGCCCAGCTTGAACTGAGGGGAAACCTCACGACCGGGTGTGTCCTGCTGACTCTGCCCAAAGCTCAGCGCGCCTGGCTGGTTAGTGCTGAGCTGCAGCAGGCCACACGGTGATGTGGCAATGAGCCAGGATTTGGGTCACACGATGATGACCGTGGGTTTGTTTTCAGCTTGAATCACCCCGGAAAGTCTGTGCATCCCCCTCAGAGGGTCCCACCCCTGCCCCAGCCTGCCTTCTCTCTGGGGAACTGGTCAACCTGGAAATGCTGCCCAGGCACCCGTGACAGACGTTGGGCCGCCGCACCCGAGTGACTGGAAGGACTGGTTCCTGGGGTGGAAGCTGAGGCTTCTCAGCAAGTGCATAGGGCAGATTTGCTGTTTAAACAAGCTCCAGTGGGTACTAGCATGTGGCATCCTTTCCCAGCTTTTGAGCTGAGGCTTTTCAGCTGGCAGCGGGCTCTGCAGTGTGTGTGAGGGGGCACTAGGGCCCAAGTTGGGGTGTGACCCGTGCCTGGCCTCCAGAGGAGCACAGAGGATGGCTGAGGTGTCTAGTGGGCAGGCGGCAGTGGTTGCCTGTGATGTGCCCGTCGTGGGGCACAGAGGGCGACTTGGTTTGTCTCAGCATCAGCCAGCCCGCTTCTCTGCCCTGGATGCTGAGGCTGGAAGGGGCAGGTTTGGCGCTAGGGGCGGCTCTCGGGGAACAGAAGGCCCCGTGGCGCAGGTGAGAGCCTCGTGGGCAGGGCTGGGGTCGGAGGTTTTTGTTGCTGAGCAGGGGGCGATGTTGAAGGGGCTCCCAGCACCTCTGCGTCATAACCGACCACCCCCACCACTCAAGGAGGGTGGAGCTCACTGGTCTCCGAGGCCCATGGGAGCCTGTTCCCCTGTGACCTGGGGCCATCAGCAACGTCTTTTGGGTCTGCACTTCCTGGTCAGGGAAAGCAGAGATCACATGTGAGCTAAAGCACAGACAGGCCCAGCCCTACACCAGCGTGGGATAAACGTCTGGAAGGGGTGGCCCCGGCCCTTGTCAGGTGGGGGTCTGGCCTGGCCACTTGCCTTGTGAGTGAGAGCCAGAGGGCCCACGTGGATCCCTGCCGGGCTTCCCCACGCAGGCGGCTGGCTCGCTGGGGCCTTGCTGGCCTCACCTGCCTCAGACACCACCTGTGTCAGTGCTTCCTGCAGGAGTCTTGGAAGCCCCCCACCCGCCCCTGGACAGGCAGCTGAGCCTGTGCCTCAGGGCCACCAGGGTGGACAGCGGGATTTGGCACCTGCCTTCACTCTCCCTCTGGAGTCAGCCCTGAGCGTGGGCCGGGGTGGCAGGGGTGGAGAGGTGCCGCCGTAGCTGTCACTGGTCCCCGCGTTGCCCAGCCGGTTCCAAGTGGCCGCTGTGAGTAGACTCGGGCCGGGGAGGCCCCTTGGCCGCCCGCTGGTGGCCAGGCGCAGGGGTGTGCATGCCCACTCGCCCTCTCCTGTCTGCTCTCCTCACCTCCCTGCCGCTCTCTGGTGTCTGCTGTGTAGCAGGCACGCGGCATCTTCCTCTCACCCGTCTGCTGCTTAATGGGGTTCTGCAGTTTGCCCCTGTTTTACTAAGAAGTCCCATCTTCCTAAGGCCAGTGCCTTCCCCTGTCTGGGCCTGAGCACCGCCTCACCCCACCTGCCTCCCGGGGCTCCAGGTTTCCACAGGTGGATGGTGGGGGTCAGGTTTCTGGGGTTTGCCATGCTTGTCCAGGGCTGTGTGGGGCTGTCCACAGCTGGGGTCCCAGAGACTGGAGATAAGCTGGTTGTAGCTGCGTGTCAGCAGCTTGTCTGCTAGCGTGCCAGCTGGGGTGTCAGCTGGCAGCCTGCGCTTTCAGAGGCAGCTGTCCTGGAGCGAGGGGCCTCAACCCTGTGTGAATCCACGCTGCCGGCTGCGCCTAAGCCGTCCTCCCCCACGGCAGGGGCCCTTTGGCCGACAGCACTCAGGCCAGCGCCAGCGGGCCCTGGGCGGCCACTGGTGGCGGCGGCGAGGCGGGGGCTCCTGTCTTGCCCGGGATCTTCCAGCCTCTCTGCGTCCAGGGCTCCGACCTCACCAGGCCCAAGCTGTGCGCCCCAGCATTCTGGGAGTGGGAGCCCCGAGGTGCACCCAGCCTTTGGGGTGGAGGATGGGGCAGGACGCGGGGTGAGAGCCCGGGCGCTGCAGCCCTGCCGCCTGGCTTTTAGCATCCTTGCCACTGCGCTGTTAGCTCATCAGTTGCTTCGGGAAATGCTCTGTCACAGAGCATGTGAGAGTGTGTGTGTGTGTGTGAGAGAGACAGTAACGCTGCTTCCTCCGGCTGTATTTGTCTGCGGCGTTCTCTCCTTTTTCTCCTTCTCTCCTGCCCCTTTTTCCTCTTCCCTACTGCCCCAGGCTTCCACCTGTCAGCCTCACGACCTTCACCCTGTGGTGTACATCTCTGAATCTTTTGGGGGTCCCCCAGGGCCTTGCACCCAACCTCCGAAGCCTCCATCCCCCAGAACAGTCCCCCAGCATAGCTCTCGGACACCCTCTTTTGGCCTGTGAGTTGGGGGGATGGGACTTGTGGACTCCCTGAAGGACCAATCACAGGTCTGAGGCTAAGAGCCTCTGTTGATGTATCTCCTGGGTGATGAGACCTTGAGCCCCCCTTGAAAGCAGGCACCGGGCCTGGGCCTTCCTGGTGGCATCTCAGCCCGGTGGGCCCTGCTGACACTGAAGCCCTAGCGGCAGGCCAGGAGCCTTCCCAGCGCCCCGGGCTGCATGGCCGCTCAGCCATGCCCAGCTCAGAGCCCACCCACTGGGTCTGTCCAGGCTCTCTGTCCTCCTCCCACCTCCCCCAACGCCCTGTCCTCCCAAGATGCATTAAAATGACGTTTAAAAAACATCCACCCGAGAGCTCATCTCTCTCTGCTAGAAAATGCCTCCCACTCATGCTTCTCTCTCCCCCAAATAACTTGTCAAAAAAAAAAGCACGTTTCTCAAAGTTCCAAATTAACGCTGCGTGAGAGGGTACGACAGAGGCGCCCCGGTGTTCCTCGCGAGCGCCTCCCACTGTGTGTGTTGTGGGTGACACCTGTGGTCTGAGGAGCTGGCAGGCAGCAGTGCCGGGATATGGCAGAGGCCCCACGGCGGGGGCCTCAGGTCACGGCACCCCACTGCCTCCTGCCACGGTGGAGGCCAGGCAGGGGCAGGGCACATGGCTGCTTCAGGGTCCCGCCGTGGAAGGGTGACGGAAGGACCTGGTTGTCCCTCCAGTGTCAGGCTTGGCCGCAGCTGCCCCCTGTCCCATGTCACTGGGAAGGTGGTGACATTGTGGTAACGTGGGGCAGAGGGCAGCCGTATGGGCAAGGCTCCCCTGAAAGCACGTGCCCAGCAGGTCACAGCCAGCAGCATGAGTGAGTCAGGCCAAGTTTCCCGGGGCTTGGGGCCCCCCTGCCCCTCATGGGCGCCGAGCCCTCCGCAGTGGCCCAGCACCTCCCTTCTCGGCCTCTGCTGAAACGACTTCACCTTCTTGTTCCTCCTCCTCACCACCCTTGTTCTCTCTCCAGAGGCCATCAACTGCTTGATGCGAGCGATTGAGATCTACACAGACATGGTAAGGGCCGCCGCGTGTCCTGGCTCCCTCCCTCGCCTTACTTCGCTTCATGCCTGCCTATTGTCTGCCCCCTTCCCTCCCATCCCCAGGCCCCAGAGCAAGCGAGAGACTGGAGGAGAGGCGGAGGGGGCAGGGGACTGTCACTGGCACCGGGCTGGGCTGGGTCCTCACAGCTCCGTGCCAGCCTGGCTCCTGGTGGCAGCTCCCAGCACATGAGGGGGCGGACAGCCCCTCCCCAGGTCCTGTCTCTGGCCCCGCATAGGCCATCATTGTCCTCACTTGAAGGCCCTCGTGTGTCCATGGAGTTTCCTGTTCCCCAGCCTCCCCCGGCCCAGAGTAAGCTCGGCCACCGCCTACCCTGGGGAACGTCCTCATTGAGAGATGAGGCCTGGCTGCTGGTCCGAGCCCCGGAGGGTCCTGTGATGCTGTGACCGTGTAGCCGTCCCCACCGGGTGCTGAGGAGACACTGCACTGGGCGGTTGGGTCTCCGGAGCGGCAGGAGCGGAGGGCACGCGGACCGCCGCTGGATGGGGGCGGGCAGGAGGTGCTCAACCGCGCTGGGAGCTGGCCGCCCTGGGGCAGGCCCTGGGCGCCTGCGGGGAGGCTGTGGCACCGGTAGGGAGAAGGGGAGAAGGGCCGTCCGAACACACGGGAGCGGAGGTTGGGAGGCAGGCTCTCTCTGGGGCAGCGGGGACTCTTGACGTTTGGCCCAGAGTCCAGGGCTGTTCCTCCTGCCTCTCTGGACCAATCACATGTACTGCCAGGCCAGGGCCTCTGGCCAGTCCCAGTGCCCATATTTCCCATGTCGCCTCATCTGCTGTGCCCCCATGGAGGCTGGGTGGGGGGGCTCATGCCCACGGCCACCCAGTCGGGGCGGCACTCAGACCCAGGCCGGTCAGGCAAGAGCCTCCCTCGCAAGCCTCGTGCCTCTTGGGACCCTCCTTGGCGGACCCCCCTCCCATGAGTGGCCAAGGGCTGAGAATCCAGTTTAAGGAGACGGGGGGCCGAGGCAGGGGGCATGTGGTTGAGATGAGCAGAGCACTCGGGACCCCTCGTCACTGACGGCCCCTTCTCATGTCTCACCCAGGGCCGCTTCACCATCGCGGCCAAGCACCACATCTCCATCGCCGAGATCTACGAGACGGAGCTGGTGGACATTGAGAAGGTGGGCGGCAGGGGGCCCAGCCTGGCTAGTGGCGGGGAGGGCTGCTGCTGCCAGTCCTCTGGGACCAGTCTGAGGGCCTGGGGCGTGCAGAGCTGCCAGGCCCTCAGGCGACGAAGGCCGCCTGAGCCCCTCGCCCTCTCCCCTGCCCCATGTGCCCCAGGCCATCGCCCACTACGAGCAGTCTGCAGACTACTACAAAGGCGAGGAGTCCAACAGGTACCCGGGCACCCCCTGCCCCTGTCTCTTATACACATCTATCGGGACCCCTCGTCACTGACGGCCCCTTCTCATGTCTCACCCAGGGCCGCTTCACCATCGCGGCCAAGCACCACATCTCCATCGCCGAGATCTACGAGACGGAGCTGGTGGACATTGAGAAGGTGGGCGGCAGGGGGCCCAGCCTGGCTAGTGGCGGGGAGGGCTGCTGCTGCCAGTCCTCTGGGACCAGTCTGAGGGCCTGGGGCGTGCAGAGCTGCCAGGCCCTCAGGCGACGAAGGCCGCCTGAGCCCCTCGCCCTCTCCCCTGCCCCATGTGCCCCAGGCCATCGCCCACTACGAGCAGTCTGCAGACTACTACAAAGGCGAGGAGTCCAACAGGTACCCGGGCACCCCCTGCCCACTCCTGCCCCCGGCGAGGGCCCCGGGCCCCACCACCACTGACCCCCTCGCCCCTCTCTGCCCCTCTCAGCTCGGCCAACAAGTGTCTGCTGAAGGTGGCCGGCTATGCGGCGCAGCTGGAGCAGTACCAGAAGGCCATCGACATCTATGAGCAGGTGGGGACAGCAGGGCCTGAGCCCCACCCTGCTGGCTGGCACCCCTTCTCCCCACCTCCCACCCTCCCCCGACTTCCCTGCAGCACCCTCGGTCATCCTCATGCCCTCAGCTTGGACTCGGCCCGGCTGAGCACCCTCCACGCATGACCCCGTGTGGCGTCATCATGCTGTCCCTAGACGAGTCCTTCCCACACTGCTCACCAGGGCCTCCCGGGCAGAGCGAGGCCGACTCCCAAATGGGGAGAGAGCAGAAAGAATCGCGAGGCCCGGGATGGTCAGTGGCAGCTGAGGAGCCTGCAGAGAGGGCAGGAAGGGCTGTCCCAGGGTATGCATGCTCCCCGCTGGGCGGGGCCCGGCCCCCTGGTGGGCTCAGTCTGGCCGGGAGACAGGCAGGCAGGTGGCCTCGGGGGAGTGCGGGGCGGGCGCCGCCTCTCATGTTCCGCAGCCTGCCGCCCCTCTGCCCAGCATGCCAGCCTCCTGTCAGCCCAACAATGGGGCCACCGCCCCCATCACCAGCTCGGGCGCCCACAGACAGCTGGCCTCGGCCCTGGGGCCACACGCCTACCCCCAGCACGTCCCAGTCCTGGGTCTCTCAGACCAGACGCAGACTTCCCCAGGTCTGGTCTCTGGCTTCCTTGCCCTCAGGGTCCTGGGTTCACAGGGCGTCACTGGGCATGGACCTAGTTCCCAGCTGTCCCCTAAGTGCCTGGCAGTGACCCAGCCCTCTGGCTGCCCACCACCTTGTGCCTGCAGGTGGGGACCAACGCCATGGACAGCCCGCTCCTCAAGTATAGCGCCAAGGACTACTTTTTCAAGGCTGCCCTCTGCCACTTCTGCATCGACATGCTTAACGCCAAGGTGAGCCCAGGCCCAGGGCCCCCCAGAGTTACCCCCACATGGGGTGAAAGGCCAAGGTGAGCCCAGGCCCAGGGCCCCCCAGAGTTACCCTCACATGGGGTGAAAGGCCAAGGTGAGCCCAGGCCCAGGGCCCCCCAGAGTTACCGTTACATGGGGTGAAAGGCCAAGGTGAGCCCAGGCCCAGGGCCCCTCAGAGTTACCCTCACATGGGGTGAAAGGCCAAGGTGAGCCCAGGCCCCGGGGCCCCCCAGAGTTACCCCACACGGGGTCACCACCCCTGGAGCATTGTGTCTGGCGCTACGCCAAGTCACCTCTCTGCCTCTCGTTGGGGGCAGGCCCCTCGCTCCCCTCTGGCCCTGGCAGCGCCTTCGGGCAGGAAATGCTTGTTCTCACCGCGTTTCTATCCTTTGCGTTTCCAACTCCCGGCTTGCTTGGTGCCAGGCGTTTTCTTTTGTGGGAGCGTTTTTGGAGTCCTTACTGCAACCCATGAGGTTGGTACCACGGTCATCCCGCTTCAGAGAGGAAGACACTGAGGCTGAGACACAGTTTCTCGTTCAAGGCCAAGGGGCTAGTAAATTGCCCTGGGAGTCCAGACCTTTCTGACTGCTGATGTTTGAACCAGAGCCTGCCTGCCCGCCCCACCCATCCTCAGGGCCTCTCAGCACGAGCCAGTCAGGGCTCGGAGAGCAGCTGGGTTCTGCTGGAGTCTGGGGTTTCCCGGGGTCTCCAGCTAGAGTTACCCTCACATGGGGTGAAAGGCCAAGGTGAGCCCAGGCCCCGGGGCCCCCCAGAGTTACCCTCACATGGGGTGAAAGGCCAAGGTGAGCCCAGGCCCAGGGCCCCTCAGAGTTACCCTCACATGGGGTGAAAGGCCAAGGTGAGCCCAGGCCCCAGGGCCCCCCAGAGTTACCCCACACGGGGTCACCACCCCTGGAGCATTGTGTCTGGCGCTACGCCAAGTCACCTCTCTGCCTCTCGTTGGGGGCAGGCCCCTCGCTCCCCTCTGGCCCTGGCAGCGCCTTCGGGCAGGAAATGCTTGTTCTCACCGCGTTTCTATCCTTTGCGTTTCCAACTCCCGGCTTGCTTGGTGCCAGGCGTTTTCTTTTGTGGGAGCGTTTTTGGAGTCCTTACTGCAACCCATGAGGTTGGTACCACGGTCATCCCGCTTCAGAGAGGAAGACACTGAGGCTGAGACACAGTTTCTCGTTCAAGGCCAAGGGGCTAGTAAATTGCCCTGGGAGTCCAGACCTTTCTGACTGCTGATGTTTGAACCAGAGCCTGCCTGCCCGCCCCACCCATCCTCAGGGCCTCTCAGCACGAGCCAGTCAGGGCTCGGAGAGCAGCTGGGTTCTGCTGGAGTCTGGGGTTTCCCGGGGTCTCCAGCTGCCTGCCCTCACCTACATGGTGTGCCTGAGCCCCACCCTCACTCACTCTGCGGGTCCCTGCTGGGGCAGGTGAGAGCTTGGGCTTTGGGGTCAGGCCGATTCAGATCCCCAACACGTGACCCTGTACGGGTCACTGCCATCTCTGTGTCTGTTTCCCACTTGCAGAATGGAGTCACCGTCGTTTGACCCCCTTGGGTCCTCATGAAGGTTAGACATGAGGTGTCAGGCGTGGCACGAAGTGTGTGCACCTACCCCGGGGGGGCTGGGTGCAGGGAGAGGCCCTGAGCGCTGGCCTGGGGAAGCCGCCTCCCCCTCTGGGCCCTGGTCCCCTGCCTGCCACCCCCCACCACAGCTGTCTGCAGCCAGGCTGGCACTGAGCTCAGCTCTGGGGAGCCTCTCCACCAGGCACAGAGCCCCGTGTCTCTGGGTGGGCATGCAGACAGCTGACTTAGGGCCGGAGCGGCCCCAGGTCCCTGCAGCTGCCAGGGGATCTTCATCAGCTTGTTCCCTTTTTCCTTCCCTCCGTTCTCGCTGACCCTCAGCTCGCTGTTCAGAAGTACGAGGAGCTGTTCCCCGCGTTCTCTGACTCTCGGGAGTGCAAGCTGATGAAAGTGAGTGTGCTGCGGGTGCCTTGAGCCACTCCTCTCCCGTAACTGGAGCTTGGGCTCCAGTTAGCACGGTCACTGAGTTCTGTACAGTGTTTCTCAGGGGGCTTTTTTTACCACCCCCCCTAAATCTCGTCTGCCATCTGGGTCCCCATTTTCTGGATGAGACTAGACTCAAGCCTTGATGGAGCCGGGGCAGAGCGGGGAGGCTGTGGTTTCTCAGCACACACGGGCACCTGTGCGTGGGTGCTGCTCCATGTCAGTGACCTTCCAAGCTGAGGGCGGGTTGGAGCACAGCCCCTTCCTCCCGCTCAGCCTGGGCACCCCTGCCTTCACCCACGCAGATACTGTGTGTGGAGCTCCTCTGGGTCAGGCCACGGCCTGCCTGGCTCCTGAGCCCAACCCCCTGTTGTTTCGCAGAAGCTGTTAGAAGCCCACGAGGAGCAGAACGTGGACAGCTACACCGAGGCGGTGAGTGGCCGCAGGGCTGACAGCCCTCGCCAAACGTCGTCCTGTGAATTTTCTCCTTTTTGTCTCTGGCCCCAGCCCCTGGCTGTGGATTCTTTCCTCCCATCACCCCAGAATCCTCACAAGTAGCCCCAAGAGGTGCAGGGAGTGGTCTCTCCATCGTAGAGATGAGCTGGGATTCAAACCTGCGTCTGTCTGCTCCTAAAGGCCAAGGTCTCTGCACCCCTCAGAGTCCCCCGGATGAGCATTGCAGGGAGTCTCACATCGGGCACTCTGGGTGACCCTGGGAGTGAAAAAGCTGGACGCAGGTGGCACTAGAGGTGCAGGAGAGGTGGCCTTGGGAGGCCCCCTTCCAGCAGCTTCTCTGATAACAATCTCCCCACAGAGATGCTCTCCTTGTCCTTACCTTGTTGCGAGGCATTCTGGAATTGTTAACGCAGCCCAGGTGGATATGGATCTGTCCAGTGTGACTCTCTCTGGGCGCCTCTCATGAATCATGGACCCCTGAATGATGTCAGGGACCAAGCTCAGCCGGTCCATCGCTCCCCAGACAGCTGGCTGGGGGCGGATGGCAGGAATCTCAGCAGCAGAGCACAAAAGATGGGAGAGGAGGGAGCCCGCCAGTCGGGGGTTTTCTCTGCCCACTCCCCTCCTACCCACCCGTGGCACTCAGAACAGGCCTGTGCCACGTTTCCAGGCCTCAGTTTCCCTTCCTTAAAACAAGAAAGCTGGACCTTTTGTTTTTCCAGCTGTAAAATCTTTTTCCCCCGCCAGAGCCCTCATGTGTGAGCCAGTAAAGACGGAGGGGAGAGGCTCTGGCTGGGGTCAGGGCTACGCATCCCCTTGCCCCTGTTCAGGGAGGGGCTGCTGACAGGACCGTCTAGAGGATCCTGAGCAGAGCCCGTTGGGCAGGGACCGGGGATAGGGTGGGAGGTGAGGCGGGGCTCAGGGTGGCCGCTCACCCCCAGCCCGTCGCCCGGTGCGCAGGTGAAGGAGTACGACTCCATCTCCCGGCTGGACCAGTGGCTCACCACCATGCTGCTGCGCATCAAGAAGACCATCCAGGGTGACGAGGAGGACCTGCGCTAAGCCCCACGGGGCCCCCGGCGCCCATCTCCCTGCCCCGTCCGCTGTCCCCCGGCCAGGCCCAGAGCCAGGGGCGGGGCCCGAGGCCCTGGCTGCGAGACCTTCCCTCCTCCCACCGAGGACTCTGCGGCCACCCCGGGCTCAGCACTGCTTCGGGGGCCCCCGAGGCCGGGCCCGCTGGCCAGACGGCCACTCTCTGTTCTCGCTGCATCCCTCGCCCCTGCCCTTTATTTAATCCCCCAGAGCTGCCCTTCGCCACCCAGACACACTGGCTCTCTGGCACAGGCCTGTTTGCTGTGGGTGCTGCTGGGGGTTGGAGTTGGCATCCAGCACCCCCTCTCCCAGCCAGCTGAGTCGTGGAGCCGGTGTCGTGTCTTGTCTCCACCTTCTTCCCTGGCCGAGCTCTGGGCCCACGTAGCCACCGTGATTCGCTCTCACCGCTGGGGAGGGGGTGGCTCCTTTCCCCCATCCCGCACCGGGAGCCCCCTGCCTCCTGCAGCCCCGACCTCTCAGGATGGACCCAGCCCTGGAGCTGCGAGGGTCGTCCCCACGCCCACCCCTCCGCCTCCTCCCCATGCTTCCAGGTGTTGTTGGTGGGAAGCCGCAGCTGCCCAAGGAAGGAAATAAAAGACAACACTTGTCTCTAGTCTTGTCCTCCTCCCTCGCCCTCAGGCCTGTGTCCCGTCTTCCTGGCCCTCCTGACCACCCCTCGTCACCCCGGTTGGGCTCTGGGCACCCTTTGCAGGCAACAAGAGGGCAGGTTTGCCTGGCAGGACGTGCTGAGTCAGAGCCTCCCAGAGGGGAGGCCCGGCATGGTGGGTCTGGGGAAGGGGCCACAGGCTTTGGGTCTTGAGGCCCGGGCCCTCTGGACCCTGGCTTCCTCAGCTGGGATGATGGATGGCAGTGCCCCCCTCCAACCCAGAACTGGTAGGAGGATGTGTGCACATACAGAGGGGTGGAGGGACTTCCACCCCTCATGGTCCAGTGGTTAGAATCCACTTTTCAGTGGAGGGGCCACTGGTTCAATCCCTGGTCAGGGAACTAAGATCACACAGGCTGTGGGGCAGCTAAGCCCAGGAGCTGTAACAAAGATCATGTGTGGCACGACTAAGACCTGATGCAGCCATGTGTTTTTTAAAAACAAGGAGTGGAGGGGGCTTCCCAGGTGGTCTGTTGGTTAAGAATTCATGCTTTCACTGCAGAGAACATGGGTTCAGTCCCTGGTTGGGGAACTAAGATCCTGTAGTCTATGAGGCATGTGGGGGTGTGTGTGAGTCACTCAGTCGCTACCGGGGCCTCTTTGTGATCCCATGCACTGTAGCCCCCCAGGCTCCTCTGTCCATGGGATTTCCCAGGCAAAAATACTGGAGTGGGCTGCCATTTCCTTCTCCAAAGGATCTTCCCAACCCAGGGATCGAACCCCAGTCTCCTGTATTGCAGACAGATTCTTTACCTGCTGAGCCACCAGGGAAGCCAAGGCTGAAAAGTGAACGGTGGAGAAGGCACACCAAGCCTCCCGGCCTCCCGGCCCACGCCCACGCTTCCCTGGCGGGCAGGCCAGAAGCCCCAGTGGCACTGTTCCATCTCTCAGAGGCAGAGGGGGAGGGCCTTGGCAGGTGGAGCACAAGGACAGGTGGGTGTGGGGAGGGGGAGCGCCAACAGCGGGAACCCTTTGCCCAGGAAAGGAGGGCAGGGCCCAGCCACCTCCTGACCCAGCACGTGGACCTCTCTGTCAGCGGGTGGTCTGGTGTGCGCGTGCTTCCAGCTGGCCCTGGGCCAGGTCAGTCCCCACTGGGGGTGGGAGGACAGCCGGAGGAGGGCCAGTCCCAGAAGGCGGACTCAGTGTCACTGGTATGACATCAGGATGTGAACCAGGGCTGCCTGGGAAACCAGGGCAGGCTCCCCAGAGAGCTGCTCCAGCCTCGAGCCTGGAAGGAGCTCGGGAGAGGTTCAGGCTCATCCTGTGTCAAGAGAGTGGCCTCTGTGTGACTCTGCCCTGCTCCTCTGTCCTCCTCCGCTCCTCCCACTGGTGCTGCTGCTAAGTCTTGTCAGTCGTGTCCTACTCTCTGCGACCCCATAGACAGCAGCCCACCAGGCTCCTCCGTCCCTGGGATTCTCCAGGCAAGAACACTGGAGTGGGTTGCCATTTCCTTCTCCAATGCATGAAAGGGAAACATGAAAGTGAAGTCGCCCAGTTGTGTCCAGCTCTTAGCAACGCCATGGACTGCAGCCTACCAGGCTCCTCCGTCCATGGGATTTTCCAGGCAAGAGTACTGGAGTGGGGTGCCATTGCCTTCTCCAGCTTTTCCCACAGCTCTAATCAATTGATGATGTCTGCCTCGAGCTCAGTTAAGACTCCGGAGACCTCAGATTGATGACCAATGTCTGCCATGGCACTTGCAGAAGGCTAAGTAGTGTAGTGATTTTCAACCCTGGCTGTGCTTTAAAATCATATTAAAAGTGCTCAAGGGACTTCCTTGGTGCAGTGGTTAAGAGTCTGCCTTCCAAAGCAAGAGACAGGTTAGAACCCTGGTCGGGGAACTAGATCCCACATGCTGCAATTAAGACCTGGCACAGCCAAATAAATTGTTTTTAAAGCCTGAAGAACACATTCTTTAAAAGTGGAAGAAGACACCCCTCTCCCCATTTAATCCCCGGGTATCTGTTAAGCACCTACTATGTGCCATGCCCTGGTGCAGTCCCTGGGGTTACAGCATTAACCAATATAGCTAGACCTGCATTTGACACAAACTCCTTTCTTTTCATCACCTTCCAGATCGAATCTGCCTTGGAGAACTCTCTTCTCGTGCTTTTTAGGCAACAGTGTCCTAGGTGCTTGGCAAAGGGTCTGGTACATAGTTTGGGGATCTTAACATAGTTACTGCATGCTCACTTCACGAAAAGCCTTGCGGTCCAGGTATTGGCGATTTGACTGTGAACAAAGGAGATCCAGTGACCGCCTTCATGAGTTCTGCGGTCTGCACTGCGTGTGTGTATGTTCTCTTTCTCCCTGGAAGCCGGTGACAGAATATTATTCAAGGTGGCCAAGACAGCTGGCCAATTCATGTCTTCTGGAAATAACATACACAGAGTCCCCACACCCTTAACGCTCTTCTAAGGACAAATACGTATAAACATGAATCCCAGAAGACCTCATCCTTTCTCCAGCACTTACTATCACGTCAGTCAAGGAATTTACTATCCTCCAGCCTCCATTTCGTTTTCTATAAATTGGGTAATAAACTTCTTTCCAGGGTTGTTGCAAGAGTTTGTTGAGATAAATTCATAAAGGATATCTTGGCACAGAGTAAGTGCTCAATACATGTTGAATAAATGAAGACAGGGAAACAATAGGGTAGCTGTGAAGATTCAATGAGATCATCAGCCAACATGACTGGCATAAAGTCAACTTTCAGTAAAGAAAGAAAAAGTGAAATGTTAGTCACTCAGTCCTGTCGGACTCTCTGGGACCCAATGGACTGTAGCCCGCCAGGCTCCTCTGTCCATGGAATTCTCCAGGCAAGAACGCTGTAGTGGGTAGCCATTCCTTTCTCCAAGAGGTTGAACCCGGGTCTCTGGCATTGTAGACAAATTATTTACCATCTGAGCCACCAAGCCTTTTTCAGTAAATAAAGTGAAGTTTATTTGCCAGGACAGATAGCTAGAACTGTTTCCTTGGGGTAAGCAGAATGAATTTCACCACTTTAAAGGTGATGGGAGAGAATCCCCTGGTGGTCCAGTGGTTAGGACTAGCACTTTCACTGCCTAGTGTCTGGTTCAATGCCTGATGGGGGAACTAAGATCCCATTAGCACTATGAGGCAAAAAAAAAAAAAAAAAGTTTTAAGTGATGTGAAAGTGAAGTCGCTCAGTCGTGTCCGACTCTTTGCAACCCATAGACTGTAGCCCACCAAGCTCCTCCGTCCATGGGATTCTCCAAGCAAGAATGCTGGAGGGGGCTGCCACTTCCTTCTCCAGGGGATCTGACCCAGGGATCGAACCCAGCTCTCCCACATTGCAGCCAGACGCTTTAACCTCTGCACCACCAGGGAAGCCTTTAAGTGATGTGATTAAAACAATAAACTATGGCGCTATCTCGTTTGGGTTCCAACACTGCGGCTTCTAACTGATCTTAGACAAATTACTTTGTGCCTCAATTTCTTGACCGGTCACACATAGTATCTACCTCTGCCTGCAGTTGCTGCTGCTGCTGCTGCTAAGTCACTTCAGTCGTGTCCGACTCTGTGTGACCCCATAGACGGCAGCCCACCAGGCTCCCTCGTCCCTGGGATTCTCCAGGCAAGAACACTGGAGTGGGTTGCCATTTCCTTCTCCAATGCATGAAAGTGAAAAGTGAAAGGGAAGTCGCTCAGTCGTGTCCGACTCTTCGCGACCCCATGGACCGCTCAATCTGCAAATCGCAGTCGCCTCGGCCCTGAAAAGGACCAAGCAGGAGGGCGCAAGCGCGTTGAAGCAAAGTCTGGAGGGCAGCTCGGCTAGCGGCCATCTTTGTAAAGGGCAGCGACGGCAGCTTCTTACGTAATCGGTCTGCGCGCCCCGCGGGCGCCCGGCGATCCACGGGTAGAGCAGGCCGCTGTGGGGGCTCTGGGAATGAGTGGTTGAGGGACATGATGGGGGAGGCGGCCATGGCCGCAGGGCCTTGCCCGCTGCGCGAGGACAGCTTCACACGCTTCTCGTCGCAGAGCAATGTGTATGGGCTAGCAGGCGGCGCGGGCGGGCGCGGGGAGCTGCTGGCCGCCACCCTTAAAGGCAAGGTGCTAGGCTTCCGCTACCAAGACCTCCGACAGAAAATCCGGCCCGTGGCCAAGGAGCTGCAGTTCAATTACATTCCCGGTGCGTGGCGCCGTCGGGCTGGGGGCTCGGAACGTAGTGTTGAGAAGGTTTCTGAGGCTCTGTCTTGGGCCAGGTCACCATGATGGGCGAATGGGATCAGGGTGATGGTGATTGAAGGGGGTCAAAGCTGGTAATCTGGAGGCACTGGGGTCAGAAGACAGGGATAAATAGGGGCCTGAAGTAGTTCGGGTTCAGAATGACTCAGAAACCAGGATTACTCCTACCCTGGTGATGGTGAACAGGACCCACGGGGACCCAACAGTCATAATTCGTGGTGGTCAGAGATGACTGAGCTGTAGAGGTCAGGGGTCACTGTGGTTGGAAATATTAGGGTCACGGGCCTACCGGAAATGTGAACTTTGAACTCTCCTCTCACAGTGGATGCAGAGATTGTCTCCATTGACACCTTCAATAAGTCACCTCCAAAGCGGGGTCTGGTTGTGGGGATCACGTTCATTAAGGTACCCAGAGCCCATCCATCTATCCATTTTCTCCTCCTTACTGAGTCTTCCCCAAATCCCTGTTGCTGCCTCTGCCTTCCCCTGAGGCCGGTCTCCTCTCCCAGGATTCTGGGGACAAGGGCAGCCCCTTCCTTAACATTTACTGTGACTACGAGCCTGGCTCTGAATACAACCTCGACTCCATTGCTCGTAAGTGTGGCCTGGAGGGAAGGAGGGATGGGGAAAGGGTGGGGAATGCAGTCCCATCCCCAGTATCTAACTGCCTCCGCTCCCCCTGCAGAGAGCTGCCTGAACCTGGAACTCCAGTTCACTCCTTTCCAACTGTGCCACGCAGAGTAAGTAAATCACAGGCTTGATACATTAGGGAGTATATGTGTGCATATGTGTGTGTGTGTGTGTGTGTGTGTTGAGAGAGCAGAGGCTGTAGCATACTGTAGACCACAAACCCACCTATAAACAATCAGACTCGTTTTGTTTTTTAGAGCATAATGCATTTAAAATAGCCATGGACCATACTCAGCTGATGGGCTACCATTTTGCAGTCCCTGAACTAGATGGTATTAGTCACTAAGTCGTGTCGGACTCTGTGACCCCATGGAGGTCGCCCACCGGGATCCTCTGTTCATGGAATTCTCCAGACAAGAATACTGGAGTAGATAGCCATTCTCTTCTCCAGGGGACCTGCCTGACTCAGGGATCGCACCTGCATCTCCTGCATTGCAAACAGATTCTTGACTGTCTGAGCCACCAGGGAAGCCCCTGAACTAGATAATTTGAGAGTTAATTGAGTGGTTCATTTCTAAACCTGTAGAACTCTCAAATTTTGATATTCTAGATTAGGGCATTCCAAGATCCAGAAATGCTTTTTTCTTTTTCCTTGAGTTATTAGCTCTGAGATTCCAAGATCTGAAAGATCTACAGTTTGATGATTCTGAGATTCTGTAATATTAAGGTACTAGCATTATTATATCTCAAAGAGACAGAATATAGACCATGAAGAGTACTGATGTTCTAGGATCCCAAAGTATAAGAATTCCATTCTGGAACACCAGTGTTCTAGCACAGGAGTTTCCAGACATTCTCTATTTAGTCTGTCTCACAGCCACTCAGGTTGGCCACTGTAACAAGAAGGCAGCCATGGACACTGGATGAATGAATATGTGTGGCTGTGTTCCAATAAAACTTTATTTACAAAAGCAGGGGAGGGACTCCCTTGGTGGTCCCTTGGTTAAGATTGCACTCCCACAGCAGGGGGTATGGGTTCGATCCCTGTCAGGGAGCTAAGACCCTACAAGCCATATGGCATAGCCAAACAAAACAGTGAGTGAGATTTAGCCTGCACGTCATAATTGGCCAAACTCAGGTCTATCAGATGAGAGTTTGAGAAACTGAAGTTTCTAACCCACTAATATTCTGGGTTCTATGATCTGGATAGTCTACCAATTCTGAGTCTGAATACCGTGATGGCAATTTCCAAAAGTTCTAGTGTCTTGAAGGGGACAGAAAACAGAACTTCTAGAACACTGGGGTTCCAAGGTAAAGAGACGCTAGTGTTCTGAGGTTCTGCAGCCATTTTCAGAGCTCCGTGTTCATGCCTGAACCCACATCCAGAATGAAGATTCTAGCAGGTGAGGGCTCTAGAAACAGAAGGTTCTAACATGCTGAGTTGCTGAGATTGGAAAGCTCTACAATCATGTGATTCTTCAAGGGTCAGTTTCTAAAGTTCTGCATCTTCACTGTGGATCCAGTGTCTGAAGCCTAGAATGATAGGGTTCTCGGAAGCAAGAGTTTTTTCAAGAGGAGGGTTTTTAAACTGATGAACTCTACCACACTCAAGGTCCACCATACTGGAGTTCTAGAGTTTTTTGCTTTCAGGGTCCAGGTCGGGGATCAACTGGAGACCGTGTTTCTCCTGAGTGGGAATGACCCAGCCATTCATCTGTACAAGGAGGTGAGGCGGCGGAGGCGTGGTGAGCAGAGCCCTGCTGGGGCCACCGTGGACTGGGGTCAGGGGGTCGGGGTGGGGCGTGCTGTGAGAGACCAGCCACTGACTGCAAGCGCGTGGCTGGTCTCGGTTCCCCCAGAACGAGGGACTGCATCAGTTTGAAGAACAGCCTGTGGAAAACCTCTTCCCAGAGCTCACAAACCTGACCAGTAGGTAGGCGAGCCCCCGACAGGCCAGCAGGGACCCAGGCAGGCGGGCTCTGAGAAATCCAGGTGGTGGGAATTGAGCCCTAGGGAAATCAAGCCCCATGGAGGCCCAAGGCCCTTCTGTGGGGAGGGGTGGGGTGGATGCTTGTAGGGAGGCGGAGG